>JAYEVD010000778.1:0-149700 GCA_036346405.1 Phyllostachys edulis | reverse complement strand
CCTCCACCTCGATCTCGAATCAGGACCCCGCCCCCCCCCCCCCCACCGCCTCCGCCTCCATCTCGAACAACGCGCCTTGCCCAACCTCCTCGTCTGCCGCCGCCACACACTGCATCGGCGTCCCACCCTCTTCCGCCATCTGCGTCGTTAAATGCACACGCGCTCCATACCCGAGCAACCACCAGTCATCCTCCTCCATTGATCTACAAGGTACCTCTCCCTGCAAGCATGTTGTGTGACAAGTCCAGTTGTATTGTATATGGAATAATTGCGGAGGAAATCTTGTTGAAGGATCGATGGATAATATCACGTGAATAATAGCTCAATGTTAACCATATATCTGAGTAGATAATCAAATTCGATACTATGGATATAACTAACTTGTCTATAACTTAATGTATAGAATGAACTAGATAGGTCAGTCTCAATTGGTGAGTTGGTCTATGATCAAACTTTGACACTGACTACTACTCACAATAAGTGGATATCTCTATTGTCTTTTGTGTGTGAATCTATTCTTGTGTTGATGTAGCATATATGCATGCATGCTCAAATAATGGGAGGGTAAGAGAGCGAGTACTCAGACCCTCAGTAAAATCCAAATGATTGGGGTGAGAGACCTTAGCTTCTGATTCACGAAATTGCACCTATAAACTACCAATGTAACTTTGTGGTGTGCGGTAATCAAAAGCTAGATGCCATTAGAACAAAGTGTGTACAATAACAACTAGCGGCCCATATATATTATATGTGAAAGAATAAATGGTAGAATTGGCAAGTTGTGACCTTAGTTTGACGTGTGCTAGTATTAACCCAAAGATTGCCTATAAGCCTATCTCTGATACGACCCTTAATTAGCACATGCTCTTGTTCAACCTGATCGACGTCCTTTTTTCTTTAACTAATGAGACTTTGCAATAGAGCTTCATTTTCATGCATGTGCCTAGCTAGCTAGTGGGACTATGGGATGGTGCCTTGCATTAGAGCTCGGTCGGGGCTTATTGTTGTGTGAGTGATCGGGGTGTGTTGATAAGTTTTGTGTTGTCACGCTAGCTTGCAATCGATCAGTTGTCTCTAAAATTAGATAGTTCTAGTCTAATGTCTTTAAAAGAAAATGTGGTTTAATTAGCTGATCTGACTAATCGCATGTCTTATATATTAATTGTGGGGATATCTGAGGGGATACGGGTAGGCTACGATAGCAACAATTCAAAATTCCTACCACGTAAACCAGAAGCCAAGCAAGAAGATGATCACGGATCGTTACCACTAGACGCCAGAGAGCGGCGGAAGAAGTGTCGGAGCGGCTGGTCCGACGAAGAGCGGTCGATGTCTCGATTGTAGTCGAGGTCAGCGTCCTCATGAGTTGATCGTCTCCTCCGGCACCTCTGCGGATCCTTGCGAAGATGGCGGATCGTCCTAAGCGCAACAACGTGAAGCGCCTCTATGGTATCCACACGCCCAGGAAGGAACAACCAGACGCCGGTGTGCTAGCACCAAATTGCACGGCAAGGCTCTCAAGGAGATGGCGGCTAGGGTTTGAGAGGGCAACTCATGTCTCCTCTCCTAATAGCCTCATGCATCTCCTTATATAGAGCCCCGTGGCGGATCCTATCCAAACACGTTCTTTAATCAGATTAAATCTTGGTTTGTTCCAACCCGTTAAGTGTGTGACCCGTTAGGTTCATGTGTAGTTCTGTTGTGACTCAAAACCCTTTCCGGCCATGAGTCGTAGTGGTTCCTAGCGAACATAACGATTCGAATACACACAAATTATATCGGACGAACCTTAATGCAATATGATCTCGACCAGTGTCCTCATCACTTACGACCGGTCCTATTTCTATCGACCAGTTCATATTTGATCACCACCAACTCGTAACTCCTTACGACTTGGTTTCGACCACTCTGTGATTACGTTCGACCGATCTCGACTTGCTTGTATCTCCATATGACCAAATTCAGAATGGGTCGGTGAACTAAGCGACCTACTCATGTATTCTCCTTTTGCCTCACGATATCTGGTTGAACTCCGGTGAGATGTTGTGTCATCCATGGACTGTTCAATGCTTTCTCAATCGAGTATCGGATAACCTTATGTGGTGAACTCTTCGACCATCGATGGCATGGCCATGCACTTTCTTTATCCGACCACTTGAGGGCAGGAGATATTTCTCTGTTATGTTAGGAGGGCAAATCCCATATCCGACCAGTCACATCCTCTGCATGTTTCATAGCATACCCGAAAGCTACCTTTATAACCACCCGATTCATTTAGTAGCGTTTGGCAACCCCTAAGAGTGCTATTACATGTAGAAAACCATCTTGATCTCAGGTCTAAGGATTATATATCATTATTGCTTGAGACCAACTAACGACACATAGAATCATAACAATCTCAATAGTGTCTCAAGGTGGGTCTTATCCAACACCATGTTCTCTAACACGTGTCCACATTATTGATTCGATGTCCCTATATCCATGACCGTGAAACAAGGTCATCAATCAACTACATGTCTTGTCGTAGTCACTAGTGTTCCGACCAGTGACTTTCGACCAGGGATACTTTTAGAACGACATCATCATAAGTTAAAAAGAGTTTCACCAACAAGTCACATACTCGTTAATCTTTATGACTGATGATTCATTCAAGGAACAAGATAACATATTATCAAATATTGTGAACATAATGAAATATAATCATCTCTATGATTGCCTCTAGGGCATATTTCCAACAATATCAACTATATATCAAAGGGGTCAAAGCTGTGGATTTCTCAAACATATTACTCTCGTGCCTTACACTAATTTGCTTCTAGGGTTTATGGATTATATCGCTAGTAATTTGCTATACTAAGTTTATTGTTAGCATGATTGACTCGCCGTGTTCTAGAGATCGAAAAGTCTTGCTTGATCGTAATTTGGATCAACTAAATCTCGACATGTGATCCATATCTATGTGGGCCTGCAATCTATGTGGGGTCCAAATCAAAATCTCTTCTTGTCACCCTAATTTTGTAACCAAAAGAGCAACATATCCTACATTTTAGCGAGGGCTAGGGCTAGACTACTCCCTTAACTATTGTGATGGAAAGGGTAGGCAGCAAATTTAAAACTACTCCTCTGTGTAGAAGTTTATGCTCATACACTCTTCTGAATCTACCAAAAATGCCCAACCATAGGCCTAACAGATACTAATACATACTACTAGCTGGTAGTATATATATACTGTACCAAGTAAATAAGTATTCATTGTAGATGATCTTCTGCTAGGGAAAAAGATCACTTGAGTAGGAATTGGAATAGAGATAGAAAGTTAAGTACTCATGAGTGATATTTTCTTCCCTTTTAGGTTATTAATGGGTATAGTACTAGAAAATGACACTGCCGTACAATTTGTTGAGCTATATCAATATGGACAAACATGAAACCACGATTGGTTCTGTAGCACTTTCAACGTACACATTCCCCGTGCAAACTTAATTAGTTTGTGTGTAGCGATTTTTTTTTGTTTTGTCTAAATTTCGATGCTTAAGTGCCGATTCTGTCCTAATATAGCTCATGGTTTTCAATACAGTCTGAGTCGATTAGATACTACAGATTATTTGAGGCTTGATTGTTTTGGGTACTTGCCTCACATCTTGCCGCCTCCCCTTGCCGACTGCCTCCACCGACACACAGCTGCAGCCATCTTCCCCACCGTAGCTCCCTCGGCTCCCTCAGCTCCAAGAAGTACTGTAAGGTAATGGATAAGTGGAAAAAGAAATAAAGTTTGCTTATTTTCTTTTGTGTTTTCCATTTATGGTGGATTGATATCTTTGTCATTACAATGCTACATTAACGTGTTAATAAATAATGGTATTCATATATATTGAAAGAAAGTGTTTTTATGCTCTGTTGATCATGTATATTATCTTCATGTCAATCTATTTTAGTGTACATATATAGGGCATGCATCATAGGGTAGCTTCTAGCTAGCTCTGTAGTTGTAATTTTGACATAAATAAAAGTTGGATTAAAATATGCATTATGTTTTGCACACTAGGATGGTGAGGATCGTAGTTGGATGTACACTTGGGCGAGAGCGATGGGTGATGTAGCCAAGAATGGATGGAAAAGTCGGTGATTTTGTGGATCGAGCATTTGCTAGGAGTAATGGGCGGGGTGTGTTGTGCCCTTGTTCTCGTTGTTGAACACACACCACAAATGAGGGCAACAATGATCGCACACTTGTGCAAGTACGGATTTAGGGCGAGGCTATACCGTGTGGGTCTATCACGGCAAGTCACAACGATGTGATCGGATGTGCTAAGGGAAGAAACGGACGATGGCGGCACAATGAGAGTAGGATAGAAGATATGCTAGATGATGTCGTCATGCATATGGGCCACTGCCGAGGAAGAACCGGAGCTTGCAACAAGGGCTTTCTTTGATATGTTGTCATGAATGAGTCAACCACTTCATGGGCAAACACAGTGTCCCAACTAGATGCCATCACACGACTACTTCTTTGTCAAGTCTCGATTCAAAGCACAAGCATTGCTTGCTTTGATGCATTCTTAAGCGTGTTTAGCACCCTTCTCCCAGATGGTCACAAACTGCCCGCTAACTTGTATGAGGCCAAGAAATTGATAAGCACACTAAATATGCCATATGAGAATATAGATGTTTGTCCAAATCATTGCATGCTATTTAGCAATGAGAATGTGGACAAAGATCACTGTGATAAGTGTGGTGAGTCTAGGTTTGTTGAGGTTGACTCCGGTGATGGTTAGAAGAGCAGCTTCCTATTGGCAGAAAAATACTTCGCTATCTACCATTTGTGCCACGAATCCAACGGTTATACATGTCGAGGTTTACGCCAAACAAATGGTATGGCACAAGTGTGGTCGTCGGTACCATAATGACAAGATGGTCCACCTATCTGATGGTGAAGCATGGAAGCAATTTGACCGAGACTATGTAGAGTTTGGCGCGGAGCCTCGGACGTTCAATTGCAATTGCAATGATGGGTTTAACCCATTTGGTATGAAATTGCGCCATACACTGTTAGCTGTGTTTGTCATTCCCTTAACCTCCCACTCGGCGTTTGCATGCGAAGCGATACATATTCTGTCCTTGATAATCCCTGGTCCTGAATACCCATGGAAGAATATGAGTGTATTCATGCAGCCGATGGTGGATGAATTGTTACATGCTTGGGAACAAGGCATAGTGACATATGATCGGGCATTGAAACAGAACTTCACCATGCGGGTCGCGTACCACACATCCATGCATGACTTCTCGGCGTACGGGATATTCTGCGGGTGGTCTGTACATGGGAAGATGCCATGCCCAATCTGTAGGGAGACGTTGCGTGCTGTTGGCTAAAGCATAGTCGCAAGCACTCCTTCTTCGATTGTCATCGTCAATTCCTTCCAATTGACCACGAATTCAGAAGTGACACAATTGGATTTAGGGTCAATATTGCTGTCTGCAATGGTGTCCACCACGTCGTCTGGCAGGTAAGGAGGTTCGTGCACGGCTAGATGCTTTAAAGCCTCTTGATGATGGTGATGGGTTCGAGAAATATGGCGAGGAGCACAATTGGACTCACATTCCAAGTTTGTGGCGGCTGCCATACTTCCATAAGCTCATTCTTCCCCATAACATAGATGTAATGCATAATGAGAAGAATGTTGCAGAGGCCATATTTAGCACATTCTTTGACATTCCGCACAAGGCGAAGGACAATGTGAAGGCTTGCCTTGATCGGAGGAGCTTTACAACAGGCCCTCTTTGAATATGATCCATAAGCCGACTCTTGGTAAGTGGGAGAAGCCAAGAGCTAGTTATTGCCTAACTAGGGTTCAGAGAAAGGAGATTTTGGAATGATTTTAGACCCTAAAGTTTCTGATGGGTATGCAAACAAATCTAAGGAGAGGAGTGAATTTAGCTACCATGCGCATCAATGGCCTAAAGAGCCATGACTACCACATATTCATGGAACGCCTTTACTTTGTGATGATCCGTGGCTACGTCCCGAGTGTGTTTGGCAAATGATGGCGAGTTGAGCTTCTTTTATCGATGACTATGTGCGAAAGAGATAGATCCCATGGTAATATCAACTATGGGCGTGAAGTACTGTGTTGCTTTGCAAGTTGAAAAAGATCTTTCCACTTGGCTTCTTCAATTCAATGCAACATTTGATTCTCCATCTTCCCTATGAAGCTAGGATGGGGGACGATTGCAAAACCGGTGGATGTATCCAATTGAGAGGAACAAAAGGAACTACAAGGCAAAGCAAAAAATCGATCGCGTGTTGAAGCATCCATAGCGAGGCGTATATAATTGAGGAAATTTCCATTTCACATCAATATACTTTGTTGACAATTTTATACGACGCACAATCAAACCTCATG
Source organism: Phyllostachys edulis (assembly GCA_036346405.1). NCBI lineage: Eukaryota > Viridiplantae > Streptophyta > Magnoliopsida > Poales > Poaceae > Phyllostachys > Phyllostachys edulis. The sequence goes on along the minus strand of JAYEVD010000778.1, from coordinate 143,296 downwards.
ATACAATATTGGCATCCTCAAAATAATTGCCAACTTAGCCTCTTCACCGGAAGAGGTGACACTTCAGCGGTGGTACTCCCAAAGTTTTATCGCGAGATGAGTGGTTGATTTGTGATGTTGTATATCTTTACCAACCTCTCCGGTGGATGATTACATTAGGTATGCAACAATTATTTTTCCCAATAATTGATGCATGAGTGTTTTAATCTACTTGTCTTGTTGCCTATAGCGAATTTGTTAGGAGCGAGTGGAAGCAACGTCGAGACCCATCCGAAAAACAAGTTGAGACCCTTCTTAGGAAGGGTGCCGGGATTGTAAACCAAATTTCCGACTTGGTTCTATCGAAAGTAACTTCTCTATTAGCTAGTCCCTTTGCACATAATATTTACTAAGTAAAGAGGAACTAATACATGAAACACATTCTATTTATCTTTGTAGAGTTTGAAGGACAAGTCTATGAGCAGCGAATTGAGGCAAGTTGCTCAAGCATGCAACACTCGGGTGCTGTCCTATAGTACCTACGATGTGAATGGGTACCGCTTCCGAACATCGACACATGAGAGGGAACAGCCTAATGCAACAACAATTAATAGTGGATTGGTGGCTATAGGACAAGATGGGAGCAATACACCTGTTGAATACTATGGAGTAATTGTAGAAATAAATAAACTATATTTCTATGGTAGCAAACCTCTCAAACTTATATTATTCAAATGTCATTGGTTCCATCCGTTTAGGGGAGTCAGACGGGATACATCACTTGGGCTGGTTGAAGTTGCACATCAATCAATGCTACCAGGCAATGACCCATTTATTGTGGCTCAGCAAGCCACCAAGTATACTACATCCCGTACCCATGCAAAACTATGAGTAGTCTAGTGGATTGGTGGGTAGTACATAAGGTGCAACCATATGGTAAACTACCTACCCCTAGCGAGCAGGACTACAACATGGAGACCAACAATGGTGTTGACCTATTCTTTCAAGAAGATGGGCTACCAGAGACTTTTCAAATAATAATTGGGGAAGAGGACGATCACATGGATGATACTCAAATCGATGCCGATGAGGTTGTAAACCAAGAGGACTTGAAACTACTTAATCGCTTAGACATTGATGGCACCGAAGGGGATGGGGTTGAGTCAACACCTCATGATAGTGACGATGACTTTTTGGAGGGCCCATCTGCTGAGGATCCCATTGTAGACAGCTACTTCTAAGCATGATCTTTTATGTCTTCCATCTATTTGCTGCATGTTTTTAATTTTTTGTATGAGCTTACTTGATTACGCTATATTACATCTTTCTATGAGCTTACTTGATTACGCTATATTACATCTTTCTATGAGCTTACTTCATTACGCTATATTACGTCTTTCTATGAGCTTACTTCATTGCGCTATATTAATTGATTTATTTCATTTCATTTCATTTTAGGACACCAAAAAATGAGTGGCGTCGAAGAGGCAACATACTCTAGTTGAGGCAGACGCTTGTTTTCCACTCGAGGAGGCAGAGGGGTAGCCGCGGCCACTCGAGGAGGTAGAGGGGCAGCCACAGCCACTCGAGGAGGTAGAGGGGGGTCTACCTCTAGTAGATCAGGCTCCTGTACCCCGCAGCCCTTGTGTGCTGATGATGTGGAGGATGAGCACCGTGAGGCGGAGGGTGAGGAGGAAGAGCACCCTGAGGCGGAGGGTGAGGAGGATGAGCACCATGAGGCACAAGAATTTTGGTTGCGAGGACTGCGACACTGCCACTGACGACCAACCCGAGAGGAGGAGAAGATCATCATCGTTCTGTTGGCGACACGTAAGTAATGTTTACACTTTCACTAATTTAGCCCACTTACTTGCATACCTCAAAAAACTAATATGCGGCAATGGCGAGAAGAAGGTGGGGTGAGAAATGTAGAGTTCGAGCGGCATAATTGGTGTGTTGATTCGATGGCACTTCCTGGCTTGGTCACCTCTGAGAGAAGGCGGAGCCTACATGGACATGGTGCCACTACAAGGCATTGAAGATCCGCCGCCACCGAGGAGAGGTTCCATTTGACAAGCTGTTTGCTGTTGGTGGAGGAAAGTTTTTGGGTAAGTGATTGAATATTCAAATCTGCTTCTATGTGTTCCTATGCATGTTAGGGTTGATTTGGTCACAACTCTCGAGTCTCAATTTAGTTACTATACTAACTTACCACACAGTACATATAGACATGTAAAGAATATGGGTTTTTTCACTATCAATCGATAGATTTTCTCACAGTTACATGATTTGATTGATCAAAATCACCCATTCAACAATGGATTCAGTTGCTAAGAAGCATGAGCTAGCTAGCCAATCTTACATTGGTATGCACAAAGGATAATCTGTTGGGAGGGCAGAAAGATAAACTTTTAAAGATAAACTGGATATTGTTTTATTATCAGATCATCTTCAATATAGATCTGTTGGGAGGGCAGAAAGATAAACTGTTCAAGTATAATATACTTTGGAATGTACTGAACTTAGGCTTTACAAAGTATCACAATAAAGAGTGTTTGACTCGAAAACTAGATACATCAATATTGGATCAGGATCTTTTGGATGTTTAGTAGCCAAGTAATAAATGTCAACTAACTTAATCATCTTATTCTTTATCAATTCCTTTTCGCTTTCATCAACTAACTTAATCATCTTATTCTTTATCAATTCCTTTTCGCTTTCATCAACTAACTTAATCATCTTATTCTTTATCAGTTCTTTATTCTTGGATTGTAGTGGTGGTTTAGATGGGCTGAGGGACAGGAAGCTGATTCTAGGAGAGTGCTACATAATTGTGTTAAGAAGCTGATCCCACAGATGATCTACAAAGCACACATCCAAGCGGTGATCTGTTACCACACACAAGTCCTTGGACAACAAATTCAGAGGGCGAGGCTTGCCAAACGATATCACTTTGGGCGAGTACATGCAGTAACCAAGCTGTACAAACGATGTCCTTGATTATAATCAATTCTAGTTTATTCATATTTAACACTTGGTTAATTTAGGCAATACCTTGGTGGGCCCTTAAGTGTGAAGATGCATGGCAACAGATTGCCCAAGAGAGGTGGTGCAACGAGCGATGGTTAGAGGACTCTCGTCTTTGCTAGGGAGCGGAGATTGTTGATGGGCGGGCAAGCACATCGTCAGGCGGCTCCTCCATGGCTCGTTACAAGAAGAACTGGTAGGTCAACATGTTCATATTGATTGTATGTTGCGAGATACATATTTATTGACCGCCGTGGTTTTTTGGGTGCGAGGAAAGAAGAAGCAGAGAGGCTGCTCCGATATAGAGGCATATGTAGAAGCTAGGAGGGTGATCAGAGGGCACCTTGTGCGACAAGCGCAACAGAGAACTTGGTACGATTTCGATCATTTTGTCCTGATGATTTTCGCTCCTGATGATTTTGTCCAACAGTTTCATATCTTGACGTCGCTAGGGAGATTCATGGCCGGACTACGATGTCATGAATTCACCACTAGACGTGGATCGCTATGTACAAAATCGAAAGGGAAGAAACATGGTCGTTTCTTCATGGGTGCCGCTACATTAGCACACCGACAACCCTCTCGGAGGTCCGATCCACGAGTCTTTGCATCAACGGATGAAGTACACCTTGAAAGTCGATCGCGACCATCACATGGGATCGATCTCGGGTTTCGAGCTTGAGCGCAACATGACAGAGAAATTGAGGCTAAGCGTGGTTGGAGCAAATGCTCCTGCGGAGTTAGTTGGAGAGTGGTAGTACAATAACAAAGTAATATGCAATATATATATATATATATATATATATATATATTCGTATTTGGCTAATGTATGGCAATGTGCAAACAAATATGCGAGCACTCGGGACCGGGACTCGACTTGGCCCTCATTGGGGGAACCATCAGATAACTTATCTCCTCCTAGTTAGTAGCGCATCTTGATTATTATATTGTTAGTCTCTTATGAGTGCTTGATTCGAAGACATTGAAATGACATGCAATGTAATTATTGGTCGCTCTTGCAAATTTCTTATAATGCAATTTCTTATGAAAATGTAGGAAGCGGCGGGATCGCTTGCTTCTCTCGCTAATCTTTGAAGATCTTTGGTGCTAATGTTGAAGATCATGTGAATCGTCCATCGCCGAGAGGCCACCACCAGTGCTTGCTATTTTCATGATCTACTAAAAGGATACCAATATTAGAAAACATTCACAATCAGTGCTTGCTAAAAATGAATAAAATGGCTACATATATAACTAATTCACTATATCTATATCATAAATTCTTTTGAAATGTGTCAACATATAATAATTTGTATGTACACTCCTTTCTATGAATTTGATGATAAGTGCTTGAGACATAAATGTTGATCGGTAGTTCACAAAGGACAAAATATTGAGAGTTGGAGTTTAACATTTTTAGCACCTGTGCTTTTCATGTTCTATATTGTTAGGTGCTAATAAGCACGTCAACATATGAATTTGCCAGAGCTTTTAAATGGTACATCATACAAGTGGATACCATGCATGTAATTATATATCTAACAAAATATCACTCCTCGCACCTCTTAATTAAGTCCATATATAGTTTCAGCTCATTCCTTTTTACAGTAGTACATCATTATACTAAAATTTCTCTTGCATGTGCTGTAGATGACATAAGTAAATGATCAATTAGGCCACAAGCTAGCTGGCCCACACCCCAGGCATGCCCTTAACTGATTTGCCATGTTATTAGGTTGCTCATCATGATTTAAAGGAATTTTTTTGCTTTGTCAATAGTTTGGTTAATTATCTTTTCATGTAATATCAATTCCTAACTTTTGTTGTAAGATGGCACTAATATTAAGTTTTGCTCTATCTGCAGAACTTTGAAAATGATGCTCTCGTGCACAGAAGATTGAAGCAGGAAATTCTGTGCATGCAAATGGTTGCAGTGATACTTGCTTTTGTTTGATATATATAGGACTATGAAATTACTATTTAGAACTGTTATATGTATAATGCCTTATGCTTACATTTTCAAACTTGAACTTGAATGTTGTGAGCTCGGGAACTGTTATCATGTCTTTTGTTCGATCTATACATATATATACATATATTGTGGAATGGATGGATGGATGGATTATTTAATTGTTTGTGGAATGGATGGATGGATTATTTGATTCTTGTGGAATCTTGTGGAATGGATTTTTCTTGAATTTGTGAAAAATGGGGTTCTCATTGTTTTGTCGATTTCCCGAGTGCCACAACTTTTCCCGAGTGTCGACACTCGGGAAAGCGACCAAACATTTCCCGAGTGTCGACACTCGGGAAAGCGACCAAACCTTTCCCGAGTGTCGACACTCGGGAAAAGTTGACCGTGGCAATTTCCTGTAGGATTCGTCGGAAGCTTTCCCGATTGTTGTTTTCGCCATGCACTCGGGAAAAAATAGCCAGGTGTCAATTTTCCCTGGTTTCGTCCGTCAAACGTTGGAAACATTCCTGATTGTTTCTTTAGTGTATTCCCGAGTGTCAACACTCGGTAAACATTTCCGTTACGGGTGGAGAAGCCGTTCAGCAGGGTCTTCTCCCGAGTGTTGGAGTTTCCCGAGTGTATATGTATACACTCGGGACAGTAATATGTTTTTATCCAAACTAATCTATCCCGAGTGTTGGTTCCCGAGTGTGACACTCGGGAAATATAGCTCTGAGTGTTTGGCTTCATTTCCTGAGTGTTTTTGGCACACGGGAAAATTCCTGTTTCTGGTAGTGGGTGTGCTTGAGCGGCTGTGCATGGAGCCGGAAGAAAGGCCAGGAACCGATGTTGGCTTGAGCCAGGAACAAATAAAGCCAGAAATAGTGCTTGAGAGGTTGTGCATGGAGCCGGAAGAAAGGCCAGGAACCGATGGTGGCTTGAGCCAGGAACAAATAAAGCCAGAAATAAAGAAGTTGCATGCCGCGTTCCAAAGAGAGATCGAATTGATTTTGGTTGTTTGCACACGTCAAGTTTGGAAACCGGCCGACTCGTCTCCGTTATTTCTACCAGCGAGTATCGTTCTAATCCTTGATGCCATCCCAAAACAGGATCAAGAGTCTTGGTTTGTTAAGTTTGCTATAGACTTTTTAGGAGATTAAGTTTTGCATTAAGAAGTAATATAACCGAGAAAATCGCCTGGGATTGGCGGCCAAATATTGTTTCGTCCCTGTGAGATCCAATCTGAGATGTCATCCTTGCAACGTGGGTTTTGATCTTATGAATCAATTCTTGCGACGCTGATCGAAGTGATCTACTTTTTCCGATCGTGAGTTGTGTTCTCACGGGTGGAAGAATTGCTACTGGTTCTTTTGGTCTTGCGTGGATTCACAGAAGCTAGAAAATTCTGGTTAGTCTCTTTGTCTCGTGTTTGTGCATTAAAGATCCAATCTTGCTGCCTCTGATTGTTGTGTGGGAAGTCAAGCCGCCGACTGTGGTCTCTTAATTGCTGCTGCTGGTTTCGTACGTGAGAACAGAGAGTTTCTGTTGTCTCTTGAGTGCTACTGAAATTGACATCAAGGGTCAAGTTGTTATCACTGTTTGCTGGCCGAGGGCTCCGTATTCCTTTACTGTTATCTACTTAATTATTACTTCAATTGGTAGGTGTTGGCTGCTACTCACATTGATTGAAGAAAAGAAATTACAATTCATGGGTATGCACATACAGTTCACGTGTATGGCACTGTTTATCCAACGCTAAGGGAAGAAGATGCCGCACTACTGATCTTCGAGTTGTATCGTGAAAAATTGGGCCAACAATCGGAATCCATCTAATTAATTAGTTAGATCCTTATCAGGTTTCCTTAGAATACCCCCACAAAGAAACATTTATCGGACTTGGGTGTGAGTTTTACAGAAGTCGAACGTTTTACATAAACCTCACAACCCCATATCCTGAGAAAAGACAATCCAGGACTCTTCTCGGTCCATATCTCATATAGTGTCTTCTCTATAGTTTTTGATGGAACCCTATTTAAAGCGAAAGCTGTTGTTTCTAGTGCGTATCTCCAGAATTAAAATGGAAGATCAGATTGGCTCATCATTGACCGAACCATATCTAACAATGTTCGGTTTCGTCGTTAAGACACCCTATTCCATTGAGTTTCCGACGGTGTAAGTTGTGGAACAATTCCACACTTTTTTAGATGATCACCAAACTCATGGATCAAATATTCACATCCACAATCAAATCGTAGACATTTGATTGTCTTGCCAAATTGATTATGCACTTCATTCTGAAATTCCTTGATCTTTTCAAAGGATTTCAACTTATGCCTCATCAAATAAACATAGCCATATCTACTGAAATCATCAGTAAAAGTTATGAAGCTTGAAGCCACCTCTGGTCGGAGTGCTCATTGTCCACATACATCGTGAAGGGCGCCTTTGTTATCTTGCCAAGTAAACAAGATTCACATGTTTCAAGCGATTCAAAATCAAATAAGTTTAGAAGACCTTCTTTATAGAGCTTCATCATGCGCTTCTCATTTATATGATCTAGACGACAATGCCAAATAAAAGTGGGATTCATATCATTAGGTCGCAGTCTCTTAGCATTTATGTTATAGACAGACATATCCTGTGGAGAAATATGCTCTACCCCTTTTGCTTCCGTTGTCATTTTCCGCTGTTCGGCTCTTATTGTAAAACCCGACCCGATGCGTTCTATGTGACTCTGATGTTTATAATATATCGAATGATTTAGTTTATGTCATGTATGAAATGATTCAGTGATGTATCTGTGAGTGCTATCTACTGATCCAGGGAATAGCACAGTGTTTTCACAGATAATTTAGATTTTTGAAATCCGGGTCTGACATGTGCGCAAATGTGCACCCGTCCTCGTACACTTAGCGCCCCCTTTGGGAAGGAAATTTTCTGGGGGAGGACCTCACCGTGAGGCCCTTCCCCTGAGCCGTAGATCAGGGGTGGAGGGAAATGGATGAAGATGGGAGAGAGGCATCCCCCAAGGCCTTCCCCATAGAAATTTTTTCCCCCTTTGCTAATAAGTCTCGGAAACTGCAACTCTGAATTATCAGTAGGTAGGTGCTATAGTACTTGGCTGAGCAACAATCACCAATGCGGCCGAAAAGAACAGCAGTACAAAGCTCTTCTTCTCAATCTCGGTAATTCAGTAAAACAGCAGCAACTAGATGGATTTCTTGGTTTACAAGAAGAGCAACTAGGTCGTTGAACAGATGCAATCGAAGGATAGATATACTCACGAACCGGTACAAAAAGAGAGACCACCAGGATCAGCCTCGATTAAAGAACAGCAGTTGTGTACTTGTGTTCTTCAATCCGCGCCAAGAACAAAACCAAAACCCTCTCGAGAGAAAACAGCCGAAAGCCCTGATTTCTTCAGCCGCAAGAGCTCTCAACAAAACCAAAACCCTCACGAGAGAAAGGGGAGGGAAGGGATAGGGTTAGCCGCTCACCCACTCGCCCTCTGCCTCTGGCACTCGAAGTCTCGGTCTTGGCCAGGGTTTTCGCTACCGGTTGCAAAAAAATTTCGGAGGGTAGCGATAGGGCCCGTTACCGGCGGTAACCGGGTTTTTCGGAAAAATTTCGGACGAAATTTTCAAATCGACATTTGAAATTCCAATTTTTACTAGCCAGAACCACCTCGGCAAATTTCGGCGCAAATTTTAAGAAATATGGTTCTGAAGTTCAGAACCAATGAGGAAGGAATCTGAACCAATTGAAGCACATGGCCGTCTATGGGTGTGAACCACCATACCTGGCCGCTGCCCGTGACGGCATGGAAGCCCTGAATCACCTCTCCGTCGAAGTAGACCACGTCCTAGAGCCAAGAAAGCCCCCATTGGCCCGACCTCTAGTACCAGTCGATTCCAGGCAGGCAAAAGGTGACGTTGGATGCGCCGCACATCACTACACCATGGCATAGCATTAAGGGCAATAATCTGCCGGGAAAAAATGGGATGAGTGGCAAAACATGTGCCGGGAATATCCAAAAGATTGAGGGTCACATTATCTGCCGGCAATAATTATTGTTTAGAGCAATTTATCTGTCGGTAATAATTATTGTATTAGCTACAACACATCTGCCCTAAAAAAAGTCAACTAGGTCAATATATCTGCCGGGAATAATATTGAGCAAACCATTAGGCGGGAAGATGAAAATTGTAGAGGAGATAGGCGTAGGCGGGAAGATGAAAATTGTAGAGAAGATAGGCGCCCAAGCTGCTGACCTTATCCCTCCAAAAATAAATCCTCTCCCCATTTGCCCTCCTGCCCGCTCCAACCTCCCCGCGGCTCCCCTCCTCCACAGCCGCCCCCGCTCCCGCCGCCACCCCTCCTCGCTCGTTGCTCTCCTCCCTTACCGCCCCTCCTCCCCCCGTTGCCCTCCTCCCCAACCGCCCCAATCTCCCCACAGACCGCTCTCCTCCCGACGGCGCCACCCTCACAGCGCTGCCCTCCTTGGCCGCCTCCCTCATAGCTCCTGCCCCGACCCCCTCCTCGGACTCGTCCGGCAACGCGGCCCGCCTGGCCGCACCTCTCTCCCGCCCGGCCAGGCAGCTCAAGTCCCACCTCCTCTCCAGGCTGCGATTCAACACCCCCAAGCCAATCGCGAAGGTCTGCGACGCTATATCCAGGCTCGCCACTGCTTGCTCCTCCCGGAGAACACGTGGGCCGAGCTGCTCCTTCCTCTTCCACGCAGCCTCCAGCCCCGAGGCGCCTAACCCGCAAGAGTCGGCCTTGCTCATCTTCGCGCCTCGGGGATTACATCGTTGAATCACTCCTCGACCATTTGATGACCATCCACAACAAGGTCTTTGCTGCATTGGCGAATCCACGGTGCGGTAAGTGCTTAAATATCAGCATTAAACTTGATCTCACACCCTTTTTACTCACAATTCCTTATTTTATTTAGAATAATTTTTATGGCTTTTCTTGCTATTGAAATTACATCGTGAGAACTAGGTGATTGTCTGCGCTAAACTTGGATTTAGAGATTTTAGTGTGTTAAGTGATATTGGTCCAAAATGTTCTCGTAGATATGGCACACCCAAGTGTAAGATATGTTCTACTCCATTTGAGCTTACGGCTTTTAACATGGTTCTTCAATAGATAAATGTAATTTAATTCTCTTTATGTGCTAGTTGGACTAAATTCACTATTTAGCTACCAAAGATGGAAATAATGAACATGAGTAACTTTGTATTCTTTAGATATTGCTCTAGCACGCTATCCTTGATAATGTTGATATTCATTTCTTAAATTTGAATAACTATTTGTTTCTAATAAGTTTCCATGTATAACTTTGTTGGATTTTTACCGCAGATATCATTTCATTTTTATTGTGCAAGACCTACTTACTCATCTTGGTGAATCAAGATGATAGAAACTATTATCTTTGTAGCATGGTATATATATTAAGTTCATGCAATGTTTGAAAACCGCCTTTTGAATCGAATCTTGTTTTGGTGTTTTGAATGCATAGTGATATTACGTTTACGCAATTCTTGATAGCTGTGTTATGAATGAACCGAAGTTTTGTACACCTATTTAATATTATGCATCTTATGAATTAGTAATCTTATCTTGACTTCTTGTGTTACTATCCTTCTTGATAGGCACATGCCACCACTATCTTGAATTTCAAAGAGAATTGAACCTCCGACCCTCGGCTCCACTCGGCTTCTCCCCTCCGGCTTGCTTTGCCCAGGCTTGGCCTCCGACACGCCGCCCGCATGTTGTGCTCCTCTTGGCTCCTAATACCGCCTCCGCCTCCGCCTCCGACCTCCCTGGCGTGGCCGGGAGGCCAGCGCCGCCTCGGCTCTCCCTCTGGCTCGCCTCCTGAGTCCCTACTTTCCTTACGGCTTAAACTTGATTTGTTCTCTGATTTTGATGTCTTTTTGGTTCACACAAGGTAAGGGAAATGGATGTGGGTTGATCTCTTTGTTTGAGCAAGGCGTAAGAAATAGAGGTGGATTGCTACTATTTGTTCATTAGGAAGGCTGATTTTGATTCATTGTTAGTTCAACCCATTTCTTCCCGAGGTAATACCCCCTCCTTCTACTAATTTCGGATTTTTGTGCTTGAGCTTGACTCACTACTCTGCTACTTGTTAGCTGATGCATGCTCATGGTGTTGGAGGTGGGCTTGCTACTGGTGGTGGTGGTGCTGCCGATGCCGCACTCTGAGGTATCCTCCCCCTTCCTCTCTACTCCATTTAGACGAAAGAAAACACGAAGTATCATAGGTTTAAGGAAAAGACACCGATGAATTTGTATTCTTGAAGGTTAGATATCATCAATTCGGTGATATATGAATGATCACTTTTAAGTTGAGTAATGCATGATAATGATAGCACCAAATGTGCAAAAGGCCTGATTGTAACAGAATGCAAAGACAAAGTCAAATAAATCTTCTTTGAATTGATGGAAATTGTATGCCTTTAAAGCATTGCCTAGTTTATGTTAATCAAGTTAATTTAGCAAAAGTTTTAAACTTTTTAAATACAGTTTTCTAACTGAAAATATTTTAAAAGCAAACAAGTGTCGTGTACAATGACTTATGAGGGACTTGCCAAGATCCCATGGTTACAGCCTCATAAATACCTACATATACTTGAATTTTTCAAGGGGATAAACCACATACATATACTTAGTAGGAATCATTGCCTTAGATCCATAAGAAAACTCAACCTTGTTGATGCCTTGTGAATTGTGATTACTTGACTATGAGGATGGGTTGAGGCAGAAACCTCAATCTGCGCACACTAGTGTTACTTTGGTAGTTCTGTTTTACCCTTGAACTCTAAATAGTTCTGTTTTATAGTGTTGGTCATTTCCATATGTGCCTTAGAATGAGATATGTCTGTGCCTAACATTTGCTTGCTACTGGTGCAAGAAGCAGAGAATGGACATCTGAGGTATTATTTTGCATAGCAGTTTGCTTAAGTTCATTCTATTGTGTTTGTGTATCTGTACAAGGTGGTGATGGCTGTCATAGATTTCTGTTTACAATTAAATGACATGTGTGGATTGTTAATTGCCAACTATAGAATCTGTGTAGTAACTAAAATGTGCACTTCTTGATGTTCTTTTTTCCAGGAACCTGTGACATAAATTCACCCTGTTAGTCTTGGGCATATTTGGCTTGTCATAAAGACCCCAGTTCGTGCAACCAAAATCTGATCTATGCGAGTAAGTGGCGAAGTTCTTAGCTTTTCTCTGCCTTTGAATTGGTTGTTCTGTGAAAATTATTACGAAAAGTAATAGCTGAAATTGGCTGATTATGGTTGCATACTAATAGTCAGATTCTGCTTAATTATGTCACTTGTACCACTACTCTCTGAAGTCTCTACCATTGCTAACTTTGCCAAAGTGCCAACGGAATCCAATTACCTCTACCCGCTTGTCGATCTGTCAAAATCTTTATGCGAAACATGAATAGCCAATGAAGGTGTAAGTTGCGAGAACACGAGTTGCAATTCCTTTATAGATTATTTTGCAAAAACGCCATCAAGTTTACTTTAAAGAATAAGTTGAAGGTAGATTTTCTTCTTGATTTGTGGGGTGACTTGATTTCCAAATTATGTGTAATTGGCAAACCTTATAGTCACATCAATTTGGTGAGTTTCTCCATGATTATTGACATTTGAGTTTTTCTTCCCGCTCCTTTGGCGCATTGAATCAATCTAAGGCTCACAAGGAGATGGAGATGTCTGTTCATCTTTTAAAAAAGGCTCACAAGGAGTATTGAATAGGTCATTTGGAGCATACTATCTAGGATTCACTTACTTTATAGACTAAGCATACAAATTCCATACGCTATAGTGTCAAAACTCCTTTTTTCACAGTTCAATTTTAAATTCAGCAAATTATGAATGTTGTATGAGGAATCATCGGTATATCTTAAACTTAGACACTTGTCTTGAAGGACTTAAAAAAAACTCGAAGGAGGTTGTGGCCCAGACAGAACCAAGTTGGTTACTTTGCTTTCCGTTGTTAAATTGACTTGTGCCCGTGCGAGGCTAAATCGAATTAAAAGGAAAGTTATCAAAAAAAATTAAGTACTGTCTATGGTCACAAATTCTTGTCATTTTTTAATCTTTAATCAATGGTATATTTATTAACTTCACAATTTATTGTGATAAAACCTAACCGTTAAAGTCTCATCTCAGAGACTGGAAAGTCAAAACACCAATGCTTTCTGACTTTTTTTTTTGATGTTAAATAAGTCAATTACCATTGATAGACAATATAAATATTATAGGTACAGAAAAATGGGGGAGCTTCACACATGTTTCAATAGAGATTGAATCTTGAGCTTGACCTTTTAAAATTAAGCAAGTCACACTTGTGCTAGCTAAGTATCGTTAATGATTGTTCTGTTGGTCGTTGTTAATGGATATATATTGATGGTGTTGAATGGATGGGTCTTATAATTGGATGTTCTGTGATCCTCGACTTTATTCCCATATTTGTTTGTGGAGTGAAGAAAAATATCCGTAGAAAGTATATTTTTATGTTCTTTATTCAATTTCTGCTATTATGATTTTAGAACAATGTGTCGCTATGTTATACATCCTTTTTCAAAATTGTTTCTTTCATTTGGATTAGATGTTTGGATTACAACGTGTTTCGGAGGAAAGTGCAACCATGGGCTTTCATCATAGATAGCTACAAGATATTGAAGGGTGTAGATGTTCGAGCAAGGAGGCGACATTTCTTGCTGCACCTTTGGTTGGTGCATTGAATGGGTAACACTTTCTCCCGTTGTTTAGGAGGTTTTTGTTTTATATAATAGCTGAAAATCTCTGCTAAGTTGGCGTCATTGATGGTTCTTGATCATTTTGCAGCTTCAAGCTTATTTTCTTGTCCTTGACGATATCATGGACAACTCCTAGACACGACGTGGCCAGCCTTGCTGGTTTAGGGTACCTCAGGTCGGTTAATAAGCAACTATCCTTTCTATCTACCAAATTATTTATATATGCTCCATGTTCGTATTTGATCTCCTGAAGAGAAGTGATTTAAATTGGTTACTTATTGACTTTCCGTAGGTTGTTTTAACTCTTCCCCCCGGATAACATGCAAATGTTTTTGTGTTTTTACTTGTAACCTATGAAACCAATTACCTGTCTTTTGTTGTGCAATAGGTTGGCCTCATCGCTGTAAACTATGGGATTATCCTTCGCAACCATATTTGACGAATCCTTCAGCGCCACTTCAAAGGAAAGCCTTATTATGTTGATCTCGTTGATTTGTTCAATGAGGTAATCATATCCTCTGACATACATATATGTTAATGCCAAATTTACTTAATGCTTCTTACATTTGCCTCGATGCCAAATTTACTTATATGTCTAGGTCGAGTTCAAGACGACTTCAAAGCGCTTGTTGGATCTTATCACAACTCATGAGGGAGAAAAGGATCTCACAAAATATAACTTGACAAAGGTAAGTTCACGTTGTAGTGACTTTTATACGCTTTGTTTCTTTGCATGATTTATCGCACCTATATTTGTAACCTAAACCTCCCATTATCTAGAGAGCTCAATGGTGATATGCCTATGGGGTGAAATTGTTAATTCTTTTGATTTATGACATGGTGGTATTTGTGTTCAGCTAATGGATGCCAATGGGAACAAGGAAGTATTTGTGATCAAGCTGCCACACACAAGGTCTTCAAGTTGTTCCACATTAGCCTTGTTAGGGAGCTCAAGAAATTAAGTGGAGAGATGAAGTGTAACTTGGAAATTCTCCTTCGCTTCCTTGTCTTGTTTAGCTGGCATGTTAAATGGAGCACATACTCGGTTATTGTAGTGGACAATGTATATTAGACACAGCCCAAGTCCCAAGCTCAGACTCCAATGTATTTGTTGTTCTAATATACATTATAGTTTTCTTTTCTTTTCTGTAGAACTTTGCCGGGAAAAGCTGTTTTTCCCGGCAATTGCATTGCCCTTAATATTGTGCCATGGTGTAGTGCATGACGGCCGGCGAGGCGATTCAGCCAGGTGGTGGGCGGCTTAAATGATGTCGGGAGGGAACCGTATCCTGGAGAAGACGTTGGCGGCAGTACCGCCGCTTAGGCCAGCGGCGAGCAACCGCCAGCCCCGGTGTGAGCTACAGAGGCGCACCGCTGAGGTCATCTGGGAGGTAGATCTGGCGCCTAGTGCCGGAGAGGAAGCTGGTGATGGAGGGATCTTGGATGGGCGATGGGAGGAGCAACCATGGGATCTGGTGGGGCGTCGGCTGGGCATCTCCCTTCGCCAGCTTGGAGGCGCCGCCATCTTGAAGATGTTGTCGAAATAGCCTCAGTATGAAAGCGATTCGGCGTTAGGGCGAGCGAGAGAAGGGGAAAGGAGAATGGATGCGGCGATTGCTGGGTCGGGCTGAGTTTTCAAAACGGGCCGAAAAAATTTGGCCGTCACTGATTTTTATCGGGGCCCACCGGTAAGGCCGAATTTTGGCGGTAACCGCCGAAATTTCGGCGAAAATATTTTCACTGGTCTCGGCCACGTGGGAGTGGAAACGGGGTTGGGGGCTGCGTGGGAGTAGGAGTTGGGCCGTGTAGGCGTGGAGTGGGCCGTGTGGATAGAGCTGGAGCCTGGAGAGGGCGTGGCCGGCTGCGTGTCTGACAAATTGAATCAGATACACAGTATAAGTATGTATTTTAAGTATATTTACTAGTATATATACTTAATATACCTAATAAATATTGGTTTTTTTTCTCAAAAAATAGGTGTACATCTGTACACCTATGTTCCTATACTAGATCCACCCGTGACTCTATGAATGTACCTAGTTGATGTGGATGATGACTATGACTCGTAGGCTACTTGATCTGCAAAATTATTCGGCACATAATCCACTTATTGACTTTTGTGTTGTTGGTGACCTTACCATCAGTAATCAGTAGAGTTATTTGTGCGAAGAAAGTCCTGCAAGTACTTGTTTGGGTTAGGAATGAGAACGCTTTGCTTTCTTTGATTTCCATGGACTTCATGTTACTCCTTGGAAGTACCTTAATGAAAAATGTCTTTATGGGGAAACTGAAGGTTTGTTGAGGGTCTTACTTCTTCTAGAAGCTCCATGATTCGAGCTTGGGTGGAGCAACTTGACATTATTAGCTATAGGTGGGTTTATACTTCTTGCGAAAGTCACCCCATGAGGTTGTAGAGGCTCAAATACTAATTGTTAAAGACCTGGTATGAGATTTTTTTTGCATATCTGGTAATTTGGTGTCTATTACTGTTTCATTGTGTATGGCTATTAAGTATTAACTACGCCAAATACTAATTGTTAAGCAGAATTCATGTTTAATCCAAATGCCGTATGCGGTTAACAACTGAAACAGTTTCAGGATATGACCGTTGCCCTTTTATCTGTTACCCATTCAAACATCAAACCTCAAAGATACTAATAGCCGCTGGACCCTAAACCTACAGTACTTGAATATGCAGCAACATTGGAACCTTATGAACTGTGATGTGAGCACAAAAAGTTCTACTCGCAGTCACATTGTAATTTGGATCTATTAAAAAAGGGTAAGTTTTCCTCTTCTGTTGGGATGTGGACCCAATAGAACATGATTTGCTTGTGCATGTGAATCCATAGATAAATTCTTCTAGTTGCGATACAAGATTAAAACACCCTTTTTGCTCTCTTTGTGGTTTGATTGTAAAATTAGCTTTTTATTTCTTTACTGAAGGGTTATGGAAGTATCGGCACTGCGATTGGACATACCGCCTGAGTAGTCCATGCAGAAATTATATCCTAAATCACCAAGGATATTGCCAAATTGCAAGGAATCTTGAATCGTTAGTTCAGAATGAATCATTTTACGGTTCACCAAACAAAGGTTAGTGTTGAGTCTTCAGAAACGTACGATAACAATGATTAGCTTCTCAAACTTTCTTCAAGTTTGAACAAAATAATAAGAAGAATAGGTGACCAAGTAGTTCTTGCTAAGGGAGGCTCGGCTATTACTTGTGTTGGAACCGGCGACAGTCCTTTGCGTGAGAGAACAATTACAGCAAGCATACAAGAGATATGAGAATTTATTTACGAAGTTCAGCAAAGTCTACATCCCCGGTAGTCGAATCGCGGCGGCTCTGTCCGTATGAGGAGTTTTTTTTTCTTTGGATTAGGGTTCTAAGTGGTGGCAAGTATATATTTATACCCCGATTACATGTTCAACTCGGACTCATAGTCCATACCATGGGGGCCTTTGCCTCATGCACCCCTAGTTCACAATATTTCGTAACCCCACGTAACTGCATCTCTCCTGTAGAACTGTGTCCGAAAAGCGTACGCTCCCGCTTTGCTTCCATTTGCCAAACTAAGCTGGAGTAGTCTGATACTCCCATTTGCTTTTGCCACAAGAATGGAGGGTAGAGACGAAGCTGCAGATTATAACTAGCCACTGGCTCGACACGTAAGCAGGGGACACCGGAAGAGGACAAAAGAGGATTTGGAAACTGGCAACCTAGACAGCCATTTTTAAGCTGAAATTATGCAGACAGAAACTGCATGCTTATAATATCATCGATTCCTCTGCCTGAGACAGAGAGGCCGAGGCGAGTAAGAATCGATCGGCCTTTCGCAGCTCCTTCTTTGCACGATCGGGATGGTATGCATGTCGCCTCCAAATCTAATCGTCCGGTTGGTGATCGATGACCCCTTCGCAGGAGGATCAGATACATTATATTGCTCATAATACTATCCAACTTGCAATATAATAGCAAATGTAGCGGTACAAATTAGGGGACGTATCTGGTGAACAAGGGCATATCCGTGGACAAATGGAAAAAACGAATCCCACCCGTCCATCGCCGATCCGACGGCGCGCAGCAAATCACGCGCGCGCGCGAGCGCGGGACGATGGTCTTTTGCGTTTAGGACCCCCGGTCGTGTTGGATTCACGTTTTCCACCGTCCGGTCGATCCCCAAATCAGGCAACGCTCTCGTCCTCTCGCCCTCGATCCCAAATCCTCTCCTCTCGCCGTCGCCCTCCTCGCCGCCGCCCCCTCCTCTCGCCGCTGCCCCCCTCCCTCGCCGTTCAGCTACCACCCGTGGCCCCCCTTGCGGCCCGTGCGCTCGCTCCCACCAGGGCCCCCGTACCCAAAACCTAGTCTAGGGTTAGGTTAGGTCCGTGCGCGTCCGTCCCGCTCCCACGAGGCTCCCCTCCCCCGCGCGTTGCCAGACCATGGAGAAGAAGAAGGATCGCGCCGAGGCGCACTCCGAGTGGTCATCGACCGCGACAGCGCCTGCCGGTGGGCTCCCTCTCGTGCCATGCCCAAAGTGCGACGCGGAGATGATCTGGGCGGTGTCCGGGAGCTCGAAGAATCGAGGAAAAGAGTACTACAAATGCGTTAGAAATGACGGGGTAAGATACTCACTTTTCGGTTGAATTTGATGTTCAAACTTGGTTTTGGCTTTTGCCTGCCGGTTTTTGCATTCTGATGAATCCTCATTGCACCCTGTTGGTCCAGATCTATTCGGGTGGGTGCAACACATTTATGTGGAAGGACCAATACCTCAGTCATTTGGTTGGGATGCAGAGAAGAGGTGAGTCTCCTGTGAAGTTGAGCAATGCGAATGAAGTTGTTTTCAAAGTCGACCACATCAGTATTGGAACAAATTGCTTGGGATGAAGACCTCATTGGACGAGATCAAGACCTCGTTGGACGAGATGAACAATTCAAAGGAAGAAATCCATTCTTTGAGTTGGAAGATTAAGAATTGTTATAGTTGCATTTGTATTCTTGATGTTAGGAATTTTGTTGTCGCCAAAGTCTTTTGTAATGTAAACTGTCCAACATGGTTGTCTCAGTTATGCTTGAAATCTGAAATGTTCTCTCAAATACTGCTGAAATGTTGTCTCAGTCAATCTGAAATGTTGTCTCAGTTGTTCTCAGTTGTTCTGAATTATGTTTGTTTGTAATGTGAGCTCCAGATTTCACTCTACAATGATGTTTGTTATTTGAGAATGATGCTTATCTTTGCTCAGTTGGAAGCACTCTTGGTTGAGAATGATGCTTATCTTTGCTCGATTGGACCCTTTGCACTCTTGGTTTCAACAAGCGCCATCGCATGCAAGATTGTATGAGGTTTGATCCAAAGTAACAGCACCCCTGACTCTGATGATGTATGAGGTTTGTTCCAACTGATTTGGTTTGTTGGAACTGATCATACTTAAAAACAGTGAAAACAAAATGCAGACTGGTTTCAACAAGCACTCTCGCATGCGAGGAGGATGGTTGATCAGGTGATGAATGAGAGGAGCCTCCCCTAAATGCAGCATTTGCACTGTGGGCAGTCAGGACTCAGGATCAACGAAAGAGAGTGCAAAGGGGCAGTAGGAAGTCAGCATCAAGGACAAGGAAGTGCAAATTATTACTCACAATTCAAGTCCACTGGAGCATAAGCATAATCAATACTACCATAATCAGAATTCAACACCAGAAGTCTGACTGACAGAGTATATACCAAAATATGAAGCTAATTGATGGTAGAAATCACAAGACAAAGAAATAAAAATGGTAGAACCCCTTTAACACAAGACAAAGCCAGTTTTCACCAGGGGAAATTTCACAACAAAAATGGTCCAAACCAACCAAAACAAAAACCACTTGCATCATGTCAAGCATCAGTTCATTCAAGCAAATGTGAATAAACAGCAGTGTGGCATATAAACAATGTCCATGTGCATCTTCATGTCCAACATAACGAACGACTTCATTTCATTACATGAATTCGGCTAACATGTGGCACATGACATCATCATCAAATTTCAGTAGCACATACATCATAATTCAGTACCACATTACAATATGATTTTCTGCACAAAATGAAAACATGTCCAGCTGAATTGCAGTGTAAATCTCTTTAGTGTACAAAATTACAAGTCGATGGATACATCTTGTGAACATCTTTGTTGGCATAACATCAACATCTTTGTAAGGGAGCTAGTATTGTTCAAGCATCTAACAGAATTTGACAAAATCTCAATTCAAGCATGTAACAACATGTAGCATTGTCCAGCATCTAAATCTCAATCTCAGTTCAATCTGATATTGGAGCATACAGAACAGCATTGCACACATACACATATAGATTTGAGAAAGGTCCAAAAAGAACAAGTCCCTTACAGCATTGCACACATACACATATAGATTTGAGAAAGGTCCAAAAAGAACAAATCCCTTACAGCATTGCACACATACACATATAGATTTGAGAAAGGTCCAAAAAGGACAAATCCCTTACAGCATTGCACACATACACATATAGATTTGAGAAAGGTCCAAAAAGAACAAGTCTCTTACAGCATTGCACACATACACATGTAGATTTCAACAGCACCTTCATGTCATCTGGTTTGCCTGCTCACATCAAACAAACACAAATTGTGAGTTAGTAATAAGAGGACCCATAGTAATAAGAGGAACCATAAGTGAAGTGAAAGAAATTTAAATGCTGCATTACATCATTATTTGCTTGTTTCCTTAAAGGGCAGTTGCGACTGTCATGGGTGCCAAGCTCATTACAAGTCCTGCACATGCGAGCTACCTTTCCCTTCAACTTCTTCGGTTTGCTCTCCCCAGGCCGATTCCTCTTGCATTTGCCTCTAGTGAGATTGTCTGTAGGCGGCAATATATCGATGACATGAGGGATCTCACACCCAAGATATGCTTCAACCTCTTGCACTCTACTTTGTGCTCGAGCAGGAATTTGTTGGTTTATATCTTGCATAAACTGTTTAAGTTTCCCGCTCGCATTTTGCATGTAAGGTAGTGAAGGTCTTGCTCGATGTATCAATTCTTCCAAGTCCTTGCGCATCTCCGAAGCCAACTTTTCAATTTCTTCCTCCGTTGGATCTTTCGATTTTTCCTCTAGAACATGGCCATTCTCATCGAACACAACCTCCCTCTTACAATTTGCAGTCCACCTTTTCAAAATATAATGACTTGGAAGCTCATTCAGCAATGCACCTCGTAATACGAGGATAATATGACGGCAAGGAATCCCATGAGTGCCAAACAACATACATGAGCACTCCGCAATCATGGTGTTAGTGTCACATGTGACTTTTCTCACCTTCTTGCCATCCTCATTCACCGCTGTTACTTTAAGGTCACATACTTGCGTCTTTCACAACAACACACGTGTCCTCGCCGCAATAACCTCCTTCTGAAATTTAGCGAACACCATATGAGTGAATACTTCACTGCCATGCTGCTCTAATGCCCATGGTGTCTTCAACTCAGGCTTGGTGTGAAAGGTGGCATGGTCTTCTCTTAGCTCCTTTTGCCTTTGTTCCTCTACGGCAGTGTCGAACCGGATCCAGAACTCAACCAAAGCATGTTTGTAACCAATAAAGCGATTGAAAAAAGAATTGGCGCTTTCAGATCTTGAAGTTGTTCTAAGAATTCCTGCCAAGGGTACGTCCATAAAATAGGCTGGTACCCAAGAAGCACGAATCCTATACCCACCACCACCACTCATTATCTTGCAAACCGAACTCGTAAATAATAGCTGCCTTGTGACTCAAATTCTTCGGAGTTTCGAGGGATATACACATGAATTGACACTTTGTAAAACATTTGGTTATCCTCAAATCGGCCTTATCTTAGTTGGGAGTTTGTTCAATATGTGCCACATACATAACCTATGTGTGCTAGTTGGTAAGACATGCTCAATTGCCTTCTTCATGGCGCATCTTCGCCAGCTTATTATAAGTCTAGGGTAGCACCTCCCATACATCTTAAGAAAGTATGGAACAACCATTGAATGTTTCAATAAATGCGATTCGAAGCAATGCACCCCAAATAGAACACATCCCCATGGTTATTCACTCCCATGAATGGTGCAAATATCATGTCGTATTGGTTTGTATTATATGTCGATCGAATGAGAGCAACTCACCAAAATGAGCGTAATTCTTCCTAGAGGTCGATCCGCCCAAAACACATGCACCAATCTACCCTTGTCATCGATAACATAATCAAAGTAAAATGCGCGATTATTCTCGTTCTTTCTAGCTAGATTATCAAGAAACATCGAGCATCCGATGACTTTATACTCTCTCTCAAAGTACAATGATAATTTTGCAAGTCCCTTCGTGCATCCTACATTCTCAAATCCACCGGACCGACATGAAGATATCTAAATGCCCCGGAAGTGCCAATGCTAGCCTGATGGCATGCGAACAGTGCAGTCTTAGCCTTCTCAGTTACTTGTCTATTAGAGCGTATCAAGTGCTGCTTACTAGGTGAGACAAGACCATGGTTGTGGACTTCGACAAATATCTCTAATCTGAACTTATTGTCCTTAGTCCGTTTGATACCAAACATGGCCTCACAACCGCACCTACTCAATTTAGACTCATATGTCCTCTTCGCTTTTACCTCGACCTTGTCCTTACCTCTTTCTTCCTTCCACCCACGCCTGGCACAATAGTACCGCCTCCATCGCAACACCCCATCAATAATCGTCCGCTGTCCAATACGAACGGAGAAGCCCACAACATGCGCGTATGCTTTGTAAAACTCCAAGGCTGCGTCCTCATCTTCAAAAATCATCCCCTTCGCAGGTGTCAAAGACTCAGTAACTACCGGTGTCGATGACGATCCCTGCAATGATAACGCACGATTTAGCCCTAGAACGATATTAATCATGCAAATTAAAAATTGTGCGCGACTCACGCAGAACGGGATGCTAGCCGCCTTCCAGGGTTTTACAATCCGATATCGCAATGAGAGAGTGCATCGGCCATATCGGGTTCGGGTTCAGATCTAGGCAAAGCTAGTGGCCGCATCGAGCTAGTGACATCTTCCATTTCGTCCATCTGGCTGCACATCGAAACAACATTAGCAATTGCAAAAGAAATCCCCAAAGTTAGGGATACAAGCATGCAGCTCAATTGACTAATATAGGACTACATATTGAATTAACATTTTACTTCACTATTTTCAAAAGTTAGGGATGCAAGCATGCAGCTCAATTGACTAATATATGACATCTTCCATTTCGTACATATTGAATTAACATTTTACTTCACTATTTTCAAAAGAAATCCCCAAAGTTAGGGATGAAAGCATGCAGCTCAATTGACTAATATAGGACTACATTAGCAATTGCAACTTCCAAGTATTTCTTCAATCTGGTTGTGTACAGAATAAATACTAAGGATCAAAACAAAACAACACAAACAGGGGACAAAGACCCCTGTAAGGGACTTGTTTGATCTTGTCTAGCCAAACAATTCGAGTTGCAATAGTAAATTGTTTGCTGCCTAGACTAAGGATCCAAAAATGAATCTGCATATATACTTTGACAGAGGGAACTTAACCACGGGGCATAGTGGTACTGGGCTGTAGATGTTAAAGCTTACAAGATGTTCAACAACGCGAGAGCGGCGGCGCGACGCAGGGCGGCACTCGGGCGGGCGGCACCTGGCGGGTTCACTGGCGCCTCGAGGAGGGGCGACGCAGGCGGGGCTCCGACTCGGAGGAGGGCGACGCAGGCGGGACTCGGGCGGGTGGCACACGGCGGGGCTCCGACTCGGGCGCCACGGGAGGAGGCGACGCAGGCGGGGCTCACTCGGCGACTCCGAAGAGGGCGACGCAGAGGAGAGCGAATGGGCGAAGGACGGCCAGCGACGACGCGGCGGCGGCGCGAGGCGACGGTCGAACCCTACCTACACCATCTTCTCGCTCGGCGTGGGGGGCGCCTCAAATTTGTCGCCTCGCTCAAGGCGAAGGGGGGAACGCAAATTTCCGTCGTCCCGCTAGCCAGCTGCCACAAGACGCTGATTTCGCTGACCGTCGGATCGGCGATGGACGGGTCGGATTCGTTTTTTCCATTTGTCCACAGATAGTGGCTTGTTCACCAGATATTCCCCCTACAAGATTAAGCCCTGTTCCTCCTGTTCTGTACTATGGCAACGGATGGCTTCGTGTAGGCGTGTAGCATTCCTTCCTCGTTGCTCAACCTCATGCATGTGAATATATATGTATGATTTTTTTTGTTCGTATTTGTTATCTTGTAAGGATTGACTGCACGTATGAACATATTCTTGTCAAACAATTACTAACAATGATTGACAACAGGTAACTTGCCCTTAGCGACAACCCAAAAAAATAGAGAGACGTTTTGTCGTCGCAGTCGTTGCTATGGCCACCACCAGTGATGCTCTGGTTATTCTTCTTCGCTTTCGATCCATCTACCTCCCCTCTCCATCCTGTACCTCGTTGTCGCCTCCTGTACTACCATTCACTGTCGGTGAGCACTAAAGAAGGCGACCAAATTCTTACCCTGCTGCAAAGTGCAACACATTGGAAGAAGATGTAGTGCAAAATGAAAAGATTTACTAAGTGTTGGAACCGGCGACTACCCTTTGCGCGAGAGAACAAGCACACAAGAGACACGGGAATTTGTTTACGACGTTCGGCAAAGCCTACGTCCCCAGGAATCGTATCACGGTGGTTCCGTCCGTATGAGGATTTATTTTTTTTTCTTCTTATTAAGGATACAAGAGGTCGGCCGTATATATTTATATCCCGATTACATATTCGACTTGGACTCATAGTCCGTACCGCAAGGGCCTTCGTCCCTCGCAACTGCGTCTCCTCTGCAGGGCTGTGTCCAGAGAGCGTATGCCTTCCTTTCACGTTATAATATATAAGCCATACACAACACTAAGGGTAGTGTAAAGTGAAACTATGCTAAAATTATATGGTCAAAGTAAAATTTACTTTGATATATATATATATATAGAGAGAGAGAGAGCAAAATAAGCTGCCAGACTAGCTACTGGTCGAGACTGCTAATTATTTCTTGCTGACCAGTTGCTGTCACCGACGAGAGAGAGAGAGAGAGAGAGAGAGGTGGATAGCCACACTCGATCGAGTAGAGACGGCGGCCGTTGCTGCTGCTGGTGGTTCTGTGAAGGGAGCGAAATGGGTATCTTTTGTGGACCATATCATATGCTGCTGCAAATTTAGCTTTGAAGTCATTAGTGAAACTGATGGTGACTGCATTTGCATCCGCATGCATCATCCCTGCTACTCCTGTATCCGCGAGCAGCAGCCTCGATAGCCATTTCACGTGTGAGCCCTCCTGCCTTAACGGGCCGGGCCGGGCCTCTTTCTTGTAATCGCAAAAAAGTCTAACGATGACGTCTGTGAATAGACAACATGTATATGGAATGTTAACCACTGGGTAGAGCTTGCTTAAGCATAAGGATTCGACGGATGCATGATAATCCCCCGTACTGATCGATCGGGTCACTTTCTTTTTCTTGGAGGACTTTTGATCTGTTCATCAGACTCTTTTTCTATAAAGACTCCATAGGCTTTAGGCCCAATGGGGTTTTCCCAAACTGTATTGGATAGCTATGAACGAATGGCACGTCTTGTTGGCCCGGATGCTTCGAGCTCTATTTGAGCCATATTTATTGTTGGATTAGGCCGTCAGGTAAAATTCATGGGTCGCACGACTTGTTTAAGTACCTACCGAGCCTGATCTCAAATTCATTACGTTTTTATTTTTCACTGGGCCTAAACAAAATATAACTAGTAAACTCATTTTTGCAACTAAGGGTGTATTTTGGTTGTTTGTACAAGTGCTTGTAAATGTATGGGTTGATTCAAGAAAAAAATCATTCATGTGTTTGGTTGTTTGAATATAATCATCTCATCCTAGATGGTGGGATACAAATCTGTAGAACCATATCATTTACCTAAAACAATGGAATCACATGCAAGTCTGTTGGCTAGATACACTTCAATTGTTTTTCAGGGTCAACATCAAATTACTCAGAATTACAAAGGGAGAAACAAAAATTTGGCGTAAGCGAAGACGTTTTGCATAATTTTGTCGACGACTTGACATCCATATATTCTCTCCTCCCATCCCCTCTGATTACAGAAGCTACATGCCAAGTTGCCGACCAATCAAGGGGAAGAAGGATCATCAGTAGTTCAGTTCATACATGTGGCAATCTCTAGGACAGTTAATTTTACATATCAAGTGCCGGATCAAAATCATCTACCGTTGCAACTAGCAACTAGCAACAACAGAGGCGCACAGTGCTCTCTGCATTAACACTCCAATTTTAAAACTTTGACCAATAATTCCTAGAAAAATATTTAGATTTGTCAAAAGAAAATTATATGAGTAGATTTGTCATAAAAAACTTCAACATTATTGTATTTTTTATAATTTTTTTGTAACATATAGTTAGAAAAAGTAATGATAAAAAACGTGTATTGTAAACAGTGTCTATATCCCAAACGACAAGTAAAAAAGAAAGAGGTAGTATAACGCTATCGGGTTGTTGTCAATGCATACAACCCTAACCAAACAATGTTGGAGCTACCTGTGGTGAGCCTGACGACCAAGGGAGGAGCCCTGTTCCCTGTCATTCACTCTGTTGCCGGTATCTTCGCCGAGCAGACAAATGGGCAGGTAAAGAAAGGAAGAAAGGAACTCAAATGGCCAAGAATCTCAAATAATGCCTTGACTACGATTTAGTTGGAATAACAGTGTTTAATTTGCCATGATTTGAACGTGGCTGTTATCAACACGTGCAACAGGATATTCCGGTAGGTTATTGCCTGGCGGTCGTGAAGAACGACATCAGCATCGACATCATTGGTTGTACCGTACGTGGGCTGGCTCTGTTCTTACTTTTAATTTACTACTCCAGTAGCTATCTAGCTAGTTTCATTCACCAATATAATGTTTAATTACTTCTTGCTTGTCTCACTTTTACTAGCTAGCTAATGGTCAATATTTGGCCGTTGCCACCAGGGTTTTCGAATTCGTTTGAGCAAAAATTTCGGGGGTGAGCGAAATTACCGAAATTTCGGTAATTTTGAATTCAATTCGGGCAAATGGCCGAAATTGGCATTCAAATTTGACTGAATTTCATCAAAACATTGACGAATTTTGACCAAATTTTGAATTCAGTTTGAATTTCACCTGAATTCATGTGCAACCGAATTTTTTGACCGAAAGGGAAATTCGAGCTCCAGCGAAATGTGCGAAATTTCCTGGTTGCCACATGCATGCAGAGAACTTCATGACCGGCCTGAAAGTTGTGTTCGACCGGCAGCGATCCGTCCTGGGCTGGCAGAAGTTTGACTATAAGTATACATATACTATCTGTAATTCTGTGTGCATAACATGCTCAGATCGCCAAACTGAAAGTTGCTGACACCACTTCTTAATTTGCACATGAAGTAGCACATACGCAGAAACAAAGATGCCAATCGCTGTATCTGATCACTAGGCTTGAGTCATGACAACGAACTGCATGCAGGTTACAAGAATGCGAGAATGGAGGACGACCCGGTCGACGGGAGCCCCAGCCCTGCGCCCCTGCCCCGGGGCCGACGGCAGCTCACCTCAAGCCGCAGGAGAACGACGCAACCAACAACAGACCGGTGCGGCGCCCGACCGGTGCAGGCCATGTCGGCCGCCGTGCGTTCGGAGGCGTCTCCTTCTCCTGATTCTGCTGCCGCTACATCTGTTGGTTGCAAGCTGCTGTTTGATGCATGCATGCCTTGAGAGTTGAGAGGTTCAGAGTTCAGGCACTGCATGCAGATATGTGATTTGTCTCAGCTGCTGTGTACATAACACACGCACTCGATTTTGATCACTCAGATGCATGCATAGATCATTATTATATGGTAAATTTTGCTGATTGATGTGTACGCACGACAATATTATTGATTGGGTGATAAGGCGCATCTGTTATACGAATAATAAACGTACAGTTGTTGATTCTGCCCAAAAACTTGTGGTTCGTCGAGCGACTCTTCTTGGAGAGCTAGCTCCACGGCGCCGCCGGCGATAGTCAGCAACCAGAGTTCAGAGCAGTTTGAAGAACTGAAGGTTCAGTCGATCAAAGGAGAATAGCTAAAGTCGGCAGCGTTCACAACGTTATTGACGAGTTTCTTTAAGTCCAAAGGAGGGCCTGGATGTCCGGAGGATTACTGAAGAAGATCCAACGCTCCAGGATGGTTTTCGCAATTACTGTTGGCGTCAGCTTGGTTGTCATTTTCCCTTTTAACAGAACTTGTAATTCTGAACTTTCTTCTTACTGTTTACTGCTGTAAAACTTCTGGAGTAAGTCTGGGTTATATACCTGGCTATGTTGGGAATGAGAGGATAAGAAGATTCCCAGAATTAGACTCTAGTGTAGTTTGTTAGAACCCTAATATACTTTACCATCTGCTTCGCTATCCTCTGTAACTTGCTGGCTACCGATTGTCAGGTGACTGAAACTCTCGGTCCTGACATTAGGTATCAGAGCACATCAAGTCCTCGGAATAGGGAGAGATTTGCAAGGAAGGGTTGGAGCAATCGAGAGATTCGCTGCTGTAAAATCCCCTACCTTGTGAATCGGGAAGGAATGGTCGCAAGAACCAGATCTCACGGGTCTGTTGAAGAAGAGGCGATTGAAATGGAGAACAGGGCAGAAATCATTAAGATCCAAGAGAAGCTTTTGGAGTTGGATTCGTTGAAGTCAGATGTGGCAGAGATTAAGAGCCTGCTGGTGGCGTAGTTTGGCCAAGCGTTAAGAACTGAGGCTGCTATGGCGACGGCTGAAATCGGGGAGGAAGGACCGGTACCACCTGGTTTGGGAATGAATGTATCCTGGAACTTCGAGCAGAACAAGAAGTTTGGGGCACCTGCAACTTTTTTCTTAGAACCCAATACGGTAAGACCAAACCTTTCACCAGTTTTTTCTCCAGCGATTCGAACCTCTTCATGTGTAGATCTGGGAGAACGACCTGGAAATTTTGGTGTGAGAGGGCAGCAACATTCTGCACCATATCCGACCAGGGATACACCCAGGATGAATCAGAGACCAGGTACATCAGTGATAACGCCGTGGTCTGGGCCGAATGCTCAACCGGCAAATGCAGCTCAGATGTACTATCACCCGGTATTGAGTGCATACCATTCTGGAGTAAAGGTGATAAGCACTAATGGAGAGGTGAACCAGAACTACAATATCAGTGGACATCAATACGTTGATGCGGTGATTAGAGGGCCCAAATTGGAAATACCTCTATTCTCTGGTGATGAACCTGGAGGGTGGTTAGAACAATGTGAAAAGTTTTTCGAGATGGCTGGAACGCCGAGAGAGCAATGGGTTAACATAGCCACTGGACACTTCACTGGTAAGGCACATACATGGTTTAAAGGGCTTGGGATAGCATGGCAAGTATTGGACTAGCATCAATTGTGTTCTATGCTATCTGATCGATTCTCTGAAGCTAGCGCTCACGAGGCTGTGGAGAGGTTGCAAACCATGAGGCAGGTTAGCAACATCACTAAGTATATTGATTATTTTGAAAAAAGTGTGGAGTTAGTGAGGAGAGATCATCCTTATCTTCAAGAAGCATTCCTTTTAAGCTGTTTTATTGGAGGTCTGAAAGAAGAGATCAAATATGCTGTGAGCATGCATCAACCAAAAGGATTATTAGAAGCTTATTGGTTTGCCAAACTGGAGGAGAAAGTTGTTCAGTCCAGGAGAGCTAGCATTCCTGGAGGAGTCAATAGAAACAAAGTGAATCCGGTTAATTTGAAGTGGTCAGAATAGGGGAATGATTATAGAAGGGAATGATAAAGGAAAGAAATCACTTCCAGAGAGTAACAAACGCACCTGTTGGCATCGCAACGAACCATGGATACCTGGACATAATTTGACCTGCAAGATCAAGAAAGCCCTTCACTTGATTCTAATGCAAGGGGAGGAGGAAGAAGATGAGAACCCTGCAGATCAGGAACTGACAAGAGAGTCGGGTTTTATTACAGCTCCAGGAAGTCCAGAGGAGACAGAAGAGAAACAAGATAATGAGCAACTCTTAGTGATCTCTGGTCAAGCTGCAAGTGGTGCTCCGGGTCCTGCTACATTTTGTTTGAGAACAGTAATTGGTGGAAGGCCTGCAGTATTACTAGTAGATAGTGGGAGTTCTAGCACCTTTATGGACCATGAATTTGCTATCTGGAGTGGGCGTAAACTGCAACATAGACCGGTACTGAAGGTGACAGTGGCTGGTGGAGGAGAACTGCAAACGGCAGGGGTCACTGAACTAATTTCTTACAACATACAAGGGAATTCATTTAGTACTGCTTTTCAGTTATTGAACCTCAGAAACTACGATGTTATACTTGGGGCCGACTGGATCTATGACCACAACCCTATTGGTTTGAACCTTAAGACTAGAGAATTATCACTGTCAAAGGGGGGCCGTACAGTAATATTCAAGGATTATACCATTCCGGGCAAACACTGCTTATTGAGTGCAATCAAGTTGGAGAAGTTATTGACAAAGGAAGTTCTAAGCTACATGATTCAAATTAACTGGGTGCAAGAATCTGAGAACCGAGAGCTGGAAGAATTACCCACTGAAGTATGCAATTTGTTACAACAATATGCAGATGTATTTGAAGAACCAAGGGGACTGCCTCCACACAGAGAATGTGATCACAGTATACCATTAAAGGGTAACATGGACCCCCCTAATATCAGACCTTATAGAATCCCATATCACCAGAAGGATGCTATGGAAAGTATCATAAGACAATGGCTACAGTCTGAAGAAATCAGAACAAGTGTGAGTCCATACTCTTCTCCGGCTATTATGGTTAGAAAAAAGGATGGTTCTTGGAGATTGTGTGTAGATTATCGACAACTCAATTCAATGACCATCAAAAACAAATTTCCAATGCCGATCATTGAAGACTTATTAGATGGATTACACGGGGCACATGTATTCTCTAAATTGGATTTGAGATCGGGGTATCATCAAATCAGAATGAGGGAAGAGGATATTCATAAGACCGCCTTCAGGACTCATTTAGGCCATTATGAGTACATCGTTATGCCTTTTGGGTTAACCAACGCTCCGGCCACTTTTCAATCCCTCATGAACCAGATATTCAGTAAGTAGTTGAGGAAATACATTCTTGTATTCTTTGATGATATATTGATATATAGTAAGAACTTGTCAGATCATGTTGACCACTTACAACAAGCTTTGCAACTATTGAGGCAAAATCATTTAAGTGCTAGAAGGAGTAAGTGCTCTTTTGCATTATCCGAAGTTGGTTATTTGGGTTATGTGATCAGTGGATCAGGAGTGGCTACAGATCCAAAAAAATAGCAGATGTGATGAATTGGCCAGTCCCAAATTCGATTACCAAGTTGAAGGATTTTTGGGTTGACAGATACTATAGGAGATTTGTAAGAGGGTATGGGATGATCTGTCGACCGCTATTTGACATCTTGAAGAAAGATTCGTTTAAGTGGGAAGAAGCTCAGGCTATAGCTTTTGATACTCTAAAAAAAAGCTATGACCACCTGCCCGGTCCTCGCACTACCGATTTCTCCAAACCTTTTGTGTTGGAAACAGATGCTTGTGGCCTTTGGATTGGGTGCGATTTTGATGCAAGGGGTAGGCCCATTATGTACTATAGCAAAACACTTGGGGCAAGAGCAGCCCTATCCATTTATGAGAAGGAGGCTATGGCTATATTAGTAGCTTTAAGAAAATGGAGACACTATTTGTTGGGCAATCCATTGGTGATAAGGACGCACCAAAAGAGCCTTAAATTCATTACCACCCAAAGGTTAGTGGAGGAATACAACACAAATTGCTTCTTAAATTCTGGAGTTTGATTATAAGGTGGAGTATAAGAAAGGAAAAGAAAATGTGGCACGGATGCTTTATCTAGAAGAGATACTAGTTTTACAGATGGCGAAGAAAATTGTCAAGCTATTGTTACTGTCACACCAGATTGGGTTGAGGATGTGAAGGGTAGTTATCACAATGACCCTTTGTATGAGAAATTGTGGGTGGATGGTCAGTTTCAAGGTGGGGCTGAAAACCAATATGCAATGGAATCTGGTGTAGTCAGGTACAAGGGCTCTAATATATGTGGGTATTGGAAATGAGAGTAGAGTCAAAATCTTGGAGTCCTTCCATTCTTCTTCTATAGGAGGACACTCGGGGAGAAGAGCAACTTACCACAGGGTAAAAAAATTGTTTTATTGGCCAAGGTTAAAGAAAGAGGTGGAAAAACTAATTATGGAATGCCCAGTTTGCCAAGTCACTAAGGCTGAAAATATTCACATTCTGGGACTGTTGAACCCTTTGGAAATTCCCGACATGGCATGGACTCATATTAGTATGGACTTTATTGAGGGTCTACCCAAGTCAAAAGGTAAAGAAGTTATATTGGTGGTTGTTGATAGATTCACTAAATATGCACATTTCATACCTTTGTCTCACCCATATTCAGTGGAGCTAGTAGTGCAAGCTTTCATGGATAACATATTTAAATTGCATGGGATGCCAATTGCTATTGTGACAGATCGTGACCGAATATTCACAAGTCATTTGTTCCAAGAAATTTTCAAGATAATGAAAGTCTCCTTGCGGTTGAGTAGTGCTTATCATCCACAGACGGACGGTCAAATGGAGAGAGTTAATCAATGTGTTGAATCCTATTTGAGGAGCATGACTTTCCAAGAACCTAGAGAATGGATGGATTGGTTAACTCTTGCGGAGTGGTGGTATAACACTACCTATCACACGTCTTTAAAGATTACCCCTTTTCAAGCCTTATATGGTTACCCTCCACCACAAGTGGGAGAGTTTGCTTTGCCTGGTGGTGTATCAGATGAGGCAAGAATCACAATAGAGCAAAAATCACAGATGCTGGAACAGCTAAAGGAGAATTTACACAAAGCTCAAGAGAGGATGAAATATTTTGCCGATCGGTCTCGGTCGGAGAGGCAACTTGAAGTAGGGGATATGGTATATATCAAGATGCAACCATATAGGCAAAATGCATTTGGTATAAGGGGTTCGCTGAAGTTGAGATCTAAATTCTATGGACCTTTTAGAGTTTTGGAGAAAGTTGGCTCAGTAGCTTACAAGCTGCAATTACCTGAGCAAGCTGCCATTCACCCAGTTTTTCACGTGAGTCAGCTAAAGAAACATCTTGGAGCTCATGCGGTACCTATACGGGGACTACCACTGGTCGGGGACAATGGAAAGATCAAAACGGAGTCGGTGTCAATTCTGGACAGAAGAGTAGTTCCACGCCGGAATGAGCCTGTTGTGCAATGGTTGATACAATGGTTGAACCTGGGACCGGAGGATGCCACCTGGGAGGATGCCGCGTTCATTCAGAGTACCTTTCCTTCATTTGTTCCTTGAGGACAAGGAAATTTTCGAAGAGGGGGTATTGTCAAGAACTTGAGTTCGAGGCGGTTTGAAGAATCGAAGGTTCACCGATCAAAGGAGAATAGCTAAAGTCGGCGCTGCTCACAATGTTATTGACGAAGTTCTTTAAGTCCAAAGGAGGGCCTGGATGTCCGGAGGATTATCAAGAAGATCCAACGCTCCAGGATGGTTTTCGCAATTCTTGTTGGCGCGACTTGGTTGTCATTTTCCTTTTAATGTAACTTGTAATTCGAACTTTCTTCTTCTTGTTTCTTCGTTTGTAAAACTTCCGGAGTAAGTCCGGGTTATATACTGGCTATGTTGGGAATGAGAGGATAACAAGATTCCTGCATTAGACTCTAGTGTAGTTTGTTAGAACCTAATATACTTTACCATCCGCCGCTACCCTCTGAACTTGTTGGCTACCGATTGTCGTGATCAAACTCTCGGTCTGACGATTAAATCAGGCGATTCTTCTTGAGAACATCAACGTTCTTGGAGTTCGCATGCTTTCGGTGATCGTGGCGGTCCACGTGACGCTTCGGCGGCTGCCATGAGCTCTCCGAGAAGAGCCGCATCTTGATGGTTGGCCGGATCGACCAAAAAAGTCCGATCGCCGAGAAGATCCGCGATCCAATTTGGGTCTGAACCGCGGATTTCGTGAACGGTCAGATTTCGACCGTTCGTTCAAGACTCGAGGGATGGATGACTCGGATATACGCAAAACTGGTTCGCAGATAAGAGAGACCATGATTGTATTTTGTTTTTTAATTATTTTTTTAAGGGGGAAGAATACCCAACTTTTATAAAGCGAAATAACAATTCTTACAGAGTATTAGACATAGAGGATGCTGGGGATACCAGCTATCATATAACAAGCGAGAAGCACAAGGAACATCAACAAAAACACCAAATTCAACTAGACCACAAAGATAGCAAACAACACGAAGGCAATGAACTGAAACTCAGAATCGGCCTCCCCATGCGCAAAATGAAAACCTCGGCTTCCCATCAAGATCTATTTAAAGAGAGTCTTCCAATTTTGTTTTTAATTATTGAAACCATTTTTATTAAAGGACCGTTCGTTCAAAGATGGACGCCCAAGATGGCGAGATGTGCTACTCCGGTGTCCATAATAGGTGAATACGCATTCGAAAGGTGGAGTGTTATGCAATTATGCTAACTCCATCGACGCCGCCAAGCATGGTTTCGCCGCCACGGCCTCGCCACGCAACCCGTCGTCTTCTCCAATGACGGCCTCACGCTCTCAGAAATTCCAAAGAAGACATTTCGCTTCTCCGTATTCCATGCTCGATCTGGGTAAACCGCGGACTAATTGAGTCATACCTAGTCCTTGTGTGATTGTTCTTCGTCGTATCTTGGGAAGTTGGGATTCCCTAGTGGCATGCTATGCTTTCTCGAGAGATCGGACAATAATCTGTAGGAATTGCATAACGCAAGCATTCTTCGGGATCAGATGCGTGATTGGCGAAAGGAGTTCCGATAGGGATTAGGGAGGCCGTACGACTGAATGAAGAGTGAGTCGGTTGTGTTGAAGTGGCATTTGTTGTTCGAAATGAAGCCAGCAAAAAGCTTTACATTCTTCTAATTCTTTTTTTAAAATTAATTTAAAATCATGCTCTAACCGAATATGCAAAAATATTTGGATTTTATTGCTGTTGAAATTATTTTTATATAATTAATTTGCTTCCAGCTCTTTTTGATTAGACGTCGATACATCGAACGAAATTTATGACGATCCTTCATCCTCTTATTCAGAGCAATCAGAGTAAGGCAAGCCCCCCTTTGACATTGTTGATCCTACTATTTTAATTATTGCACTTCTTTTTACAAAATCTATTATGCATACGTGTATGTTTGCTTAAAATTGCTATATTGGGAATAGTGGCATTTATATTCCTATTCAATGCACGATCCTCCTTAAAATATTGCTATCCTTACTGTTGTAGCTATTAGGTTATGGTTTAGGCAATACATGATATCAAATTGGGTATTTGAGTGCGAATATCGCACAAATGCTTAGCAGGGCTCTAGATTTACTAAAATTTGAAAATGATAAAATGTTGAACATGAATTTGAAAGATTTTTAAATGATAGTCCAGAGGGGTTACCTATGTTATTTTGCATGAAAATAAAAAAGGAAAAACCTAGTTTGTGACACGGACGAGTTATATTATATTCTGAGAAATATCGGAGGTGTATCTCACAAGTAGATAGAGAGAGATCCTCGTTTGGGTCAATTAAGGACCGAACGCCGGTGCTCCTAATATAAAGCCTAAGCGTACAACCACATGTACTGGTATGGGACGGCCTTAGTTAATCAAATCATCAAAGACTAGTCTTACATGTTGGTAGGCCGCAGTAGTATGGGCATGACCGGGTAGGCTTACTCGAAGGGGCTCTCTTCACCAAGGAGTTGGGACCAAAGCCTTCTGATACAACGGTTAATGCCTTACTCTGATGGGAGGTACCCAGGATCGGAGTGAGGTTTTCATTGCTAGGCTAGTGCAAGGTTAGGACTAAGTGATGTAAGAATTCGATACGTGCTCTATACTGCTTAACAAAGGATAGTGAGCGGTACTAGCGATGGATGCTAAACAAAATAGAGAATTTGTATATTGTGGGTAAAGTTATACATATCTATAGAGTATAAATCTATTTAAATAGATGTGCTCGCGGTCATGAGCGTTCTTGGTGCGGTCCATCAGGTATAGTCTTGGTTTTTACAAAAACAGATCTTGTTGGAAAACGAGGGAATGGTTTTGTTGTTGACTTGAGTTGAGTGTCATGTCTATGGCTGAGAATAAGAGGTTGATCGCAGCCAAGGAGGGTTATGATTTGTTATTTATCAAGTACTTATTTGTTGCTTTTTTATCTATTTAACTCTGCTCTTTAAATTCTCGCTGCAAAGTACTATGTATTGATATTGCAAATAAAACTTGCTTAATGCTGAAAATAACTTGTAATATAGAGTCTCATCCCTTGTTAACCATGTATATATATAAATTTTACGATACACTATAAGTCTTGCTAAGTACGCAATGTACTCAATCTTGCTTAATTTGTTGTTCAGAGTTAGAGGATGAGTCTATGCCAAACGACGCGTTCTTTGCACCCGGAGTGTTCGGTTACGGGTTTTGCTAGGACTTATTTCTTGTCGGTTGCCTGAGGGTTTTGGATAGGCATACCGCTGGACTTTTAGACTTTATACATATTATGCTTCCGCTGTTTAATTCGCTACTTCTGATACTTGTTATTTTATTTAGCCGGTCTGTTGTGTATCCTACACTGGTGATGTAATCGTCTAAGATAAGCACCATATTTCTTTCATGTTGTATGCATATTATGGATGTGTATACTAGTCACTGATCATGGAACTAGTATGGTATACTCACAAGGGCTTCGGGTATTCCACACGATGGTCCAACATTTTATTATTTGCCTGATCATTTTGCTGCGCTCAAACATGCACCCAGATGGTTAGAGCATGCACCAAGCTCAATTTTCCTCTAAGTTGGGGCTACGTTCTTTCAGAGAAGAAAACAGCCTAAAAATTGAACATTTTGCTCCTAGTTTGCGACCTGATGCATGCTAACAGCTATCATATACTTTGGAAGCTTCTGAGGGAACAATTTCAAACATATCCATGGAGCTAATTAATTAAGCAAATGACAGTGGTGGCTTAATGATAACTAGTTAATTTGTCGGCATCACAAGTCACAACTCAAAATTTGCTTTGCATGTGGAGGGGGGGGGGAAATGCAGTGGGGGAGTACATGGGGCGAGACCCCGCCTCATCCACCGTTCGTCCATCCAACCACCCCCCCCCCCTGAATCCAACAGGGGAGGCATGTGTTAGCTCTGCAATTCCTGATCCGGATCGGTCGAGAGCTTGTTTGCACATATTTTATACAAAATTTTAGATTAGAAATCCTAAAACAAAAAATTATTGTCAAAACATATACAAATTTGATTTTAACATTAAAATTGTAAATTTAATTCTTAAAACTTTGCATAATGACTCTTTTAAGGTTTGTAGGTTGCTGCGATTAATAGTGTTAAAAGCCCATTATGCTAATTAAACAAACAAAGTTTTAGCCATCCAAATTAATAAAACAGTCCAAATTAATAAAACAGGGAGTTTCCTACTATAAGATTAATATATGTTCTTTGATTGAATAGAAGTGTTACTTAGAGCACATAGTTGGTGTGGATGCACGGCGATGACTAGTAAATCCTAATACACAAGTTAAAGGTTAGTATTATGACATGAAAAACCCAAGAATGACTCAACAAATCCAACCAAAATTTACATAATGGACTTCTCAACCTAGTACAATCTTGGATATATGACAAATGATCGACATTAGTACACTGGATACAACGTAGCATACCTTCTAGTTTTCTCGCGAATGTCTTTTCTGGATTCCTTTTCTTCTGCTTCTTTTGAAACTTTAGGGCCTAATTCCCAAAAAGCTTTCGGAACATGAGTTTTGTCGCTAATTTGGCCGATGATGAACGGGCTAGCATGTTCTACCATAATCCACACGATGGTTGTCAGTTCACCGCCACTACCGAGCCGCTTGGCATGGGAATCTCTGCTTGCATCGGTGCATGACCCGCATAGAGCGGCTTATCCACCCACACGTTGAAGACGAGTTCAGCAGAGCTCGGCATGTTTGGTGATCGACATGTAGCAACTCAATGGCAAGATCACTCCATCCGAGACAAGACGTGTTTCATCATGGTCTAAACCCCACTCGCTGTCTGCATCCTTTTTGTTGCGCAGGATCCTGGCAAGTTTCTCCTCTCTTGTTGTGGAACTACTGGGTTGATCTTTACCTTCATTCCAATAATCCTCCAAAGCTTTGCAGGTTTCTTCGTACAGGCTACGGAGCACAAGGCCTGGTAGCATGTATGGGCGAAGAACCTTGTGTTTACAAAAAGATTAGTAGGAGCAAACTTGTATTTTTGGTCTTGTATGTAGATGACATACTACTGGTCGGAAATGACATTCCAATGCTTGAATCTGTTAAAACTTCATTAAAAATAGTTTCTCAATGAAAGATTTAGGAGATGCAGCATATATTCTTGGTATAAGGATCTATAGAGATAGACCTAAGAGGCTAATTGGATTAAACCAGGATATGTACATAAACAAAGTGTTGAAACGGTTCAACATGCAAGATTCCAAGAGAGGTTTCTTGCCTATGGCATATGGCATTAATCTTAGCAAGAATCAGTGTCCTACGACTAGTGATGAGCGAGACAAAATGACTAGAATTCTATATGCTTCGGCTGTAGGATCTATCATGTATGCCATGCTATGTACACGACTAGATGTATCATATGCTCTAAGTGTTACGAGCAGATACCAAGCAGATCCCGGTGAAGATCACTGGACAGCTGTGAAAAACATCCTTAAGTACTTAAGAAGGACTAAAGATGCGTTCCTAGTTTATGACGGTGATGAAGAGCTCGTTGTAAATGGTTACACTGATGCAAGCTTCCAAACCGACAAAGATGATTATCGTTCACAATCTGGTTTTGTATTCATTTTGAATGGAGGAGCAGTGAGCTGGAAAAGTTCTAAGCAAGAGACAGTTGCTGATTCTACGACAGAGGCCGAGTACATTGCGGCTTCTGAAGCTGCGAAAGAAGGTGTTTGGATAAGGAAGTTCCTTGCTGAGTTGGGTGTGGTTCCAAGTGCCTCGAGCCCGATGGATCTCTATTGTGACAACAACAGAGCCATTGCTCAGGCTAAAGAGCCTAGATCCCATCAGAAGTCCAAACATATACTCAGGCGTTATCTTCTTATTCGCGAGTTAGTGAATAGAGGTGACGTTAAGATATGCAAAGTTCATACGGATTTAAATGTTGTTGATCCGTTGACAAAACCTCTCACACAGCCAAAGTATGAGGTGCACACAAGAGCTATTGATATTAGATACTAAAATGATTGACTCTAGTGCAAGTGGGAGACTGTTGGAAATATGCCCTAGAGGCAATCATAGAGATGATAATATTTCATTATGTTCATAATATTTGATAATATGTTATCTTGTTCCTTGAGTGAATCATCAGTTATGAAGATTAACGAGTATGTGACTTGTTGGTGAAGCTCTTTTAACTTATGATGATGTCATTCTAAAAGTATCTCTGGTCGAAAGTCACTAGTCGGAACACTAGTGACTCTATGACCAGCATATGTATTGATTGATGACCATGATTCACCGGTCATAGATATAGAGATATCGAATCAATAATGTGAACACATGTTAGAGAACATGGTGTTGGATAAGACCCACCTTGAGATACTATTGAGATTGTTATGATTCTATGTGTCGTTAGTTGGTCTCAAGCAATGATGATGTATAATCCTTAGACCTGGGATTACAATGGTTTCCTACATATGTAATAGCACTCTTAGGGGTTGTCAATCGCTACTCGTAACTGGGTAGTTATAAAGGTAGCTTTCGGGTTTGCTATGAAACATGCGGAGGAATGTGACTGGTCGGATATGAGATTTGCCCCTCCTAACATAACAGGAGAGATGTCTCTAGGCCCCACGAAGTGGTCGGATAAAGAAAGTGCATGGCCATGCCACTGGTGGCGAAGAGTTCGACCACATAAGGTTATCCGATACTCGATCGAGAAAAGTATTGAACAGTCCATGGATGACACAACATCTCACCTGGAGTTCAACCAGATATCATGAGGCAAAGGGAAAATACATGAGTAGGTCGCTTAGTACGACCAGTTACGGACTAGTCGTATGAAGATACGAGCTGGTCGTAGACTGGTCGAACGTAATCACAGAGTGGTCGAAACCAAGTCGTAAGGAGTTACGAGTTGGTCATGACCAAATACGAACTGGTCGTATAGAGATAGGACCTAGTCGTAAGTGATGGGGACCTAGTCGTAGATCATATTGCATTAAGGTTCGTCCGATATAATTTATGTGTATTCGGGAATCGTTATGTCCTGCTAGGAACCGCTATGACTCGTGGTCGGAAAGGGTTTCCGAGTCACAACCGAACTACATATAAACCTAATGGGTCACACACTTAACGGGTTGGAACAAACCAGTACGGATACGATTCGTAAAGAGCGTTCAGATAGGATCCATCACGGGCACTATATAAGGAGATGCTTGAGGCTGTTGGGTGGTAGACGAGTTGACGTGAGTTGCTCTACCGAAATCCTAGCCGCCATCTTCCTGAGAGCTCCGCCGTGCGACTTGGTGCTAGCACACCGGCGTACGGTTGTTCCTTCTCTGGATGTGTGGATACCGTAGAGGCGCTACTACGTTGTTGCGCTTGAGGACGATCCGCGATCTTCGCAAAGAACTGCAGAGGTGTTGGAGGAGACGATCGACACGCGAGGATGCTGGACGATCGACTACGAACACTACATCGACGTGCTCGATATTGGATGATCGATTACGACCAGTACATCGATGCGCTCTTCGTTGGACCAGACTGCTCCAACTCTTCTTCCGCTGCTCTGCGTGTCGAGTAGTAATGATCTGTGATCATCTTCTTGCTTGGCTTCCTGGTTTACGTGGTAGATATTTTGAATTGTTGCTGTCGTAGCCTACCCGTAACCCAACAGTGGTATCAGAGCCATCCTATATAGTTTTTGATCTAGATCGGTCGCATATACTTGATATGTGGTAGTAATAGATTGGATCTATTACTTGTCGGGTCTGGTAACCTAGGCCATGGTCGATAAGATCGATCAGTTTTCGGTGGTAGTAGATGGGTATACGAGGAGGTATAAGTTAAGAGCACCAGATGACTTACTCGACTTGTTTTCGACTACCTTGCATGATACTCCTACCGGTCGGAATTCCGCCATCGGAGTATACCG
Organism: Phyllostachys edulis; assembly: GCA_036346405.1. Taxonomy (NCBI): domain Eukaryota; kingdom Viridiplantae; phylum Streptophyta; class Magnoliopsida; order Poales; family Poaceae; genus Phyllostachys; species Phyllostachys edulis. Next base: position 102,149 of record JAYEVD010000778.1, on the reverse strand, counting down.
TAATGCGTGGTCGTATCAAGACAGTAATCAGATTGGTTCGGAATAGGGTTAATGTGATTAATTCGATGATTTCTAAGGCTCGAAAAAGTGAATAAGATTCATGTCTCGGAAAAAATTTCGAGAGTGCTGCCCTCAACCAGCGAGGGGCGCTGCCCCTTCGAACCCCGCCCTCTAACCAACTAGCGGGACCGCCGTGAGAATTGGATTCTATGCGTAACTTGTTTTTGCAGGGATTGATGTGAATGGTATGGCCCATTGTGTATGTGATGCATGTATGGATTTTCATGACCTGCGTGTCATGTTGTGAGATAGCCATCGAGCTACATATTATTGTATAACGGTCTGCGTATCGACATGTGATGCTTGATAATATCCTATGTAATTCATTACTAGCTCTTAGGAGTAATTGCTTAGTAGATGAATGCGATCGGAGACTTTAAGTATGGTGGTTGGAGGACAGGAAGCATGCTGATGGAGATCGTCATGTTAAGGGCCATACTATTTCACAGTGATATGATTATCTGTGAATGTTTGTGTTTATTCCTATTATGCCTTTTAATCATGTTTTCATTAGATGCTTTTAACATGATGAAAGCAAAATTCCTTCACATAATGTTAAGTTAAATTGATGCCCTCCCAATAAGCTGCACCATCAAAAGTCTTGTATTTTAATGGTAGGTCTTGCTAAAGCAGAGTGCTATTAACTTTCCTTGACTAGATGGGTTTGTATCGGACACTTACACGCATTGCATTGGTTTAACTTGACAAGGTCATCATAACAGTTATGGACCTTGGGGCATAGGGTTGGGTGCCGAAGCATGGAGATGCTACCCAACAACAAGAGTTATATAGAGATATGATTAGCAAAGGGTTGCTTATCTAATTCACTAATCTTCTAGCAAAGGACGCCAAAGCTCACTAGTAGATTATTTGATTGTGAATCTTGAATCGCTAAATGTCATAAGAGGGATATGGTATTTAGTGGAGTATCGTTATTAAATTGTTTAATAGAAGTTACTTTTCTTGAACATATGTCTTAGTTTTGCATATTTTATGTTGTAGATCATGGCACCAATCGCTGTACCAACATCCAGTTTTGCTTTACGTTCGGTTCTTGATAAGGAAAAACTGAATGGGACAAATTTTGCAGATTGGTCCCGCAACCTAAGAATTGTTCTTAGGCAAGATAAAAAGAAACATGTTCTAGAGGAACCAATTCCAGATGTGCCTGCTGATAATGCTGCTGCTACTCTTAAATTCGCATATAAAAAGGCATGTGATGAATCCCTTGATGTTAGCTGTCTCATGCTTGCTGCGATGAACTCAGACCTTCAGAAGCAGTTTGAGAACAATGAGGCCTACAATATGATCGTGGCGCTCAAAGGCATGTTTGAGACACAAGCAAGAACTGAGAGATATGAGATCTCAAAGAACTTGTTTGGGTGTAAGCTAGCTGAGGGGTAGTCTGGTGAGACCACATGTGATCAAGATGGTTGGTTATACACAGAGCTTGAAAAAACTTGGTTTTCCACTTAGTCAAGAGTTGGCTACAGATTTGATTCTTGCTTCGCTTCCTGCAAGTTATGGGCAGTTCATTCTGAACTTCCATATGAATGGCTTAGACAAGAATCTCACCGAACTGCATATGATGCTTAAGACTGCAGAGGACAGCATTAAGAAAAGCAACAGTCATGTGATGATGGTGCAAAAGAGTACAAGCTTCAAGAAGAAGGCTAGGACTTGGGTCAAAAGAAAGGGCAAGAAAGTTTTGGATGTGATCCAAACTAACAAGCCTAAGCCTAAGACTAAGTCTGGCCCGACTCAAGAGAATGAATGCTTTTACTGCAAAGAGTCAGGCCATTGGAAAAGGAACTGCAAGAAATACCTGGTTGATCTGAAAAAGAATGGTGGGACTAAACCTTCCACTTTAGGTGTTAATATTATAGATGTGTTTCTTGCTGACTCTTCTGTTAACTCATGGGTATTTGATACCGGATCGGTTGCTCATATTTGCAATTTGATGCAGAGTCTAACAAGGAGTAGGAGAATAGCAAGGGGCGAGATGGATCTTCGCATCGGGAATAAAGCAAGGGTTGCTGCATTAGCCGTCGGGACTTTGCCATTACTTTTGCCCTCAGGATTTATTATGGAATTAAATAATTGTTATTACATTCCAGCCATAAGTAGAAACATCATCTCTGCCTCATGTTTGATGGCAGAGGGTTATAAATTCATTATTGAGAACAATGGTTGTTCAATATTTTGGAATGAAGTGTTTTATGGCTATGCTCCTGTTTTGAATGGGTTGTTTATTTTAAATCTTGATGATGCACCTGTATATAACATTAATGCAAAGAGGCTTCGGCCTAATGAGTTGAATTCCACTTTTATCTGGCATTGTCGATTGGGTCACATAAGTGAGAAACGCATGAAGAAGCTCCATAGTGATGGAATTCTAAACTCATTTGATTTGGAATCATTTGAAACATGCGAGTCTTGCCTGGTCGGTAAGATGACCAAGACACCTTTCACTGGTTGGAGTGAAAGGGCGTCCGACCTGTTGGCACTCATACATACTAATGTGTGTGGACCAATGAGTACGACAGCTAGAGGTGGTTTTCAGTACTTTATTACTTTCACCGATGACTATAGTAGATATGGATATATCTACTTAATGAGGCACAAGTCGGAATCCTTTGAAAAGTTCAAGGAGTTCCAGAATGAAGTACAGAATCAACTTGGCAAGACAATTAAATCTTTACGATCTGATCGTGGAGGTGAATTTTTGAGCCATGAGTTTGGTGATCATTTGAAATAATGTGGAATTGTTCCACAGCTTACACCACAGGGCACTCCACAATGGAATGGGGTGTCCGAGCGGCGTAATAGGACCTTGTTGGACATGGTTCGATCAAAGATGAGCCAATCAGATCTTCCATTGTATTTTTGGGGTTACGCTCTAGAAACTGCTGCTTTCACTTTAAATAGGGTACCATCTAAATCAGTTGATAAGACACCATATGAGATATGGACTGGGAAGAGTCCTAGTTTGTCTTTTCTAAAGATTTGGGGATGTGATGTCTATGTTAAACGTTTGACGTCCGACAAACTCACACCCAAGTCCGATAAGTGCTTCTTTGTGGGATATCCTAAGGAAACTAAGGGATATTATTTTTATAATCGGGTTCATAACAAAGTGTTTGTTGCTCGTAATGGTGTCTTCTTGGAGAAAGAGTTTCTTTCCAAAAGAGTCAGTGGGAGCAAGGTACAACTCGAAGAAATTCGAGAACCATCTGAAAATGTTTCAACTCCTACTGAACCTCTACAGGATGAACAAAATGTTGTTGAACTCAGAGATGAGGCATCGACCCCATGAGATCAAAAAGGCCACGTCTATTGCCTATAAGGTATGGGCATGACGTATTATTGGTGAATAATGATAAGCCTAAAACTTATGAGGAAGCGATGATGGACCCAGACTCTGAGTCATGGCATGAGGCTATGAGATCCGAAATAGAGTCCATGAATGATAATCAAGTTTGGAACTTGATTGATACACCTGATGGTATTAAGACCATTGAGTGCAAGTGGATCTTTAAAAAAAAGATAGATATGGATGGAAATGTTCACATTCATAAGGCACGACTAGTTGCGAAGGGTTTCAGACAAATTCTAGGGGTTGATTATGATGAAACCTTCTCACCTGTCGCGATGCTTAAATCTAATTGGATCATTCTAGCTATTGCTGCATATTTCGACTATGAGATATGGCAAATGGATGTCAAAACGGCTTTCCTTAATGGAAACCTAAGTGAGGATGTGTACATGACACAACCTGAGGGTTTTATCAATCCAAAGGAAGCTAGAAAGGTATGCAAGCTTAATAAGTCCATCTATGGATTGAAGCAAGCATCTCGGAGTTAGAACATTCGTTTTGATGAAATGGTCAAAGGATTTGACTTCATCAAGAACGAAGAAGAACCTTGTGTTTACAAAAAGATTAGTGGGAGCAAACTTATATTTCTGGTCTTGTACGTAGATGACATACTACTGGTCGAAAATGACATTCCAATGCTTGAATCTGTTAAAACTTCATTAAAAAAAATAGTTTCTCAATGAAAGATTTAGGAGATGCAGCATATATTCTTGGTATAAGGATCTATAGAGATAGACCTAAGAGGCTAATTGGATTAAGCCAGGATATGTACATAAACAAAGTGTTGAAACGGTTCAACATGCAAGATTCCAAGAGAGGTTTCTTGCCCATGGCATATGGCATTAATCTTAGCAAGAATCAGTGTCCTACGACTACTGATGAGCGAGACAAAATGACTAGAATTCCATATGCTTCGGCTGTTGGATCTATCATGTATGCCATGCTATGTACACGACCAGATGTATCATATGCTCCAAGTGTTACGACGAGATACCAAGCTAATCCCAAGGAAGGTCCTTTGGACGGTTGTGAAAAACATCCTTAAGTACTTAAGAAGGACTAAAGATGAGTTCCTAGTTTATGGCGGTGATGAAGAGCTCGTTGTAAATGGTTATCTTGATGCAAGCTTCCAAACCGACAAAGACGATTATCGTTATAATCTGGTTTTGTATTCATTTTGAATGGAGGAAGCGGTGAGTGGAAAAGTTCTAAGCAAGAGACGATTCTTGATTCTCTGACGAGGCCGAGTACATTGCGGCTTCAAGAAGGCGAAAAGAAGGTATTTGGATAAGAAAGTTCCTTCTTTGAGTTGGGTGTGGTTCCAAGTGCCTCGAGCCCGATGGATCTCTATTGTGACAACAACGGAGCCATTGCTCGGGCTAAAGAGCCTAGATCCCATCAGAGTCCAAACATATACTCAGCGCTATCTTCTTATTCGCGAGTTAGTGAATAGAGGTGACGTTAAGATATGCAAAGTTCATACGGATTTAAATGTTGTTGATCCATTGACAAAGCCTCTCACACAGCCAAAGCATGAGGTGCACATAAGAGTTATTGGTATTAGATACTTAAATGATTGACTCTAGTGCAAGTGGGAGACTGTTGGAAATATGCCTTAGAGGCAATCATAGAGATGATTATAGTTCATTATGTTCACAATATTTGATAATATGTTATCTTGTTCCTTGAGTGAATCATCAGTTATGAAGATTAACGAGTAAGTGACTTGTTGGTGAAGCTCTTTTAACTTATGATGATGTCATTCTAAAAGTATCTCTGGTCGAAAGTCACTAGTCGGAACACTAGTGACTCTACGACCGGCATATGTATTGATTGGTGACCATGTTTCACCGGTCATAGATATAGAAATATCGAATCAATAATGTGAACATATGTTAAAGAACATGGTGTTGGATAAGACCCACCTTGAGACACTATTGAGATTGTTATGATTCTATGTGTCGTTAGTTGGTCTCAAGCAATGATGATGTGTAATCCTTAGACCTGAGATCACAATGGTTTCCTACATATGTAATAGCACTCTTAGGGGTTGCCAATCGCTACTCGTAACTGGGTAGTTATAAAGGTAGCTTTCGGGTTTGCTATGAAACATGCGGAGGAATGTGACTGGCCGGATATGGATTTGCCCTCCTAACATAACAGAGAGATGTCTCTGGGCCTCTCGAAGTGGTCGGATAAAAAAGTGCATGGCCATGCCCTTTGGTCGTCGAAGTTCGACCACATAAGGTTATCCGATACTCGATCGAGAAAAGTATTGAACAGTCCATGGATGACACAACATCTCACCTGGAGTTCAACCAGATATCGTGAGGCAAAGGGAAATACATGAGTAGGTCGCTTAGTTCGACCAGTTACGGACTAGTCATATGAAGATACGAGCTGGTTGTAGACTGGTCGAACATAATCACAGAGTAGTCAAAACCAAATCGTAAGGAGTTACGAGTTGGTCATGACCAAATACAAACTGGTCGTATAGAGATAGGACCGATGCGTAAGTGATAGGGATCTGGTCGTAGATCATATTGCATTAAGGTTAAATCCGATATAATTGGTGTGTGATAGAGGAATCGTTATGTCACCTAGGTACCGCTTCACGACTCGTGGTGGAAAGGGTTTCCGAGTCTGTAGAACTACATATAAACCTAATGGGTCACACACTTAACAGGGTTGGAACAAACTAATACGGATCACGATTAGTAAGAGTGTTCGAGATAGGATCCGCCACGGGCACTATATAAGGAGATGCTTGAGGTCATTGGGTGGTAGACGAGTTGGCGTGGTGCTCTCTTCTACCAAATCCTAGCCGCTATCTTCTGAGAGTCATTGTGCGACTTGGTGCTAGCACACCGCGTCTGGTTGTTCCTTCCTCTGGACGTGTGGATACCGTAGAGGCGCTACTACGTTGTTGCGCTTGAGGACGATCCGCGATCTTCGCAAAGAACTGCAGAGGTGCTGGAGGAGACGATCGACACGCGAGGACGCTGGACGATCGACTACGAACACTGCATTAAGGTGCTCGATGTTGGACGATCGACTACGACCAGTACATCGACGCGCTCTTCGTTAGATCAGGCTGCTCTAACTCTTCTTCCGCTGCTCTGTGCGTCAAGTGGTAACGATCTGTGATCATCTTCTTACTTGGCTTTCTGGTTTACGTGGTTGATATTTTAAATTGTTGCTGTCGTAGCCTACCCGTAACCCAACAATATCCTTCCATTCGAAAGAGATTATTTTCCTGCTGGTATCATGCTTGGGTGTGCCGACCGACGAATCAACCATGGCACGCCGAGAAATGGAACGAGTTGTGAGCAAACAGCGAGGCTTCTTCGTTATCAAGTTCTTGTATCTCTTTCTCTTCACCGTGTGTCGTGGTGGAAAGGCACGAAGGTGGTCGTGCACCATTGGGCAAGATAACTTGTCGCACTTGTGCACTCGTGATACTGGACGAGCTAGCAAAGCAGAGTGGTGAAGAAGATGGGACTCGCGGACCGGTGGAACAAAATTGCATTACTCGTGGACCCTTGTGAATTCGTGGATCTCGACGAGTTGGTGTTCAAGCGAGATATCAAGAATGTTGGTGAATGGCAACTCCTTGGACGTGGTCGAGAAAGAGAGGGTCGGGTGACACCGAGCGTAGTGGATTATACAACGATCTGCACTCGAACCATCGAGGAGAATTCCATGGATGCATCCTCACCGCACATCGCCATCGATGTTTTCCTCGGCAGACAAGCAAGCCAAGGCGAGAATGCGACGCCACTTGTGAACGCAGATCCGACGCCATCCAACTACGTGATGTTCCTCCTCGTGGTACACCCCTATATGCTACCGTGCCTTGTCCTCCAAAGCTCAGATGAGCAAACTGCGATGGCTTGATCGAGCTATGGCGTCGTGGACGCCAAGCTCAATCGAGACCGACCACCAAGCATCTTACAACCGGAACTCCAATCATTACGGTGGAACTTCATCTATATGTCAAGAATATTTTCCACTGATGACCCAAATTCTTCCAGCTCTTGCAGAGAGAAGCTTGCCAGATCCTCGCCGACAAGAAGGTCCACTTCAAGAGTGGCGACATGAACTCCGCCACCGCCGACTCAATAATGAGCGACTCTCGTTCGCCGTCTGGTCTTACCCTTGTAATTCACTTGCCGATCATTTGCTCAAGAAGGAGATGGACGTCTTGGACTTTTGGAAGTGACCCTTGGAGTGTGGGTGGAGATGCTCTACTACGGGCCAACCGATGCGGCGAGGATTCCCATGCCAGTGCGGCTTCGGTGGCGGGCGAAGTTGACGGCAATCGTCGTGGCTTCTCGCTGTAACACGCGGCCTTTTTTCCCATCGGCGAATCTCGCGATAGTGCTTTCTTTGGATTAAGTTTCTTGTTGATGTATGCCTTACTAAATAAATAAGCTGGTATATCTTGACTAGAGCGGTACATTTCCTTCACTTTTTTTGTACATACTTACACACACGCGGGGGGAGGAGTGGGCGAGTTCTTTTCTTTCCTTTTCTTTTTTGTAGATCGAGAAAGAGAGGACAATTAATTTTCCGCAGATGACGGAGGTGACCGGAGAATGGTAAAGGTGAGAATCGAGAATAAGATCGTGGTAAAATTGGCATCGTAGTCTTTATTCCGCATCGCAATCGGAGACCCCCCGATTTCATTATTGAAATTAACCAAAGTAACGACAAGGTTTGAACATAAAATTGAAGAACCGGACAAACGAATGTTAGAACTAAAAATTGTTGGGATACGAATAGGCTATCAATAAAAATTTCTACCATGTAAAAACCACGAAGTCATACGAGTAAGAGATTATAGATCGTTACCACTAGACGTGCGGTGCAGTAGAAGAAGAGTTGGAGTGAACTGGTCCAACATTTCGCGTGTCGATCTAGTGGAAGTAGTCGATCGTCTAACCTCCTTGGTCGCCAATCGTCTTCTCCACCAACCCCTCGCGTTCCTTACATACATTGCGGATCATCCTCGATCAGTGCAGCAGCATCTCTACGGTATTCACACGTCTAGGGGTGGAACGCTGTGCATAGGTGTGCTAGCACTAGCGTGTATTGTGGCTATGGTTTCGATAGGTGGTGCAACATCATCACAAAAGCCCCCACGCATCCCCTTATAAAGAGCCCCTAACGGATACCTATGTTAGAAACCCGTTAGGACCGTTAACCACGTACGGATTATAATTAGTTTTAAGCCTCTAACGGATCCAATGATTCCAATCCGAACTAGTTTTTTTCTAGCCCATTAAGTGTGTGATCTTGTAGGTTTATGCAGATCGGCCGTGACTGGAAACTCCTTTCCGATCCATAAGTCGAGCGGTTCGCCTTAGCAAGATATAGCTACTCCCGAATACACATAAATATCATATCGGATGAACCTTTATAAAGTTCATGTGATGATCCTTTTGCCTCAGGATATCAGATTGAACTCAAGACGAGATGTGTCCTATCCTATGATTGCTCGGTCCTCCCGCAGTCGCCCATTTCCTCCCGAATACCCATTTCCTCCCACCGTCGCCACGGGCGTCTCGTACACTCATGCAAACTCCACTGGATCGAAGTCGCCTGAGTACCTCGTGACCTCTAGCATTCGAAACCGCGCGGGCCACGAAGTGCTCTGCAAGCTCGAGCTCAGCGGGTTGGTGGCATCGGTGAGGTTGATGCTCTCCTGGGCGACGGCTACCTAAGGCTAAGGCGAGGCATGCACAAAAGATCCACCGGTTCTTTACCGAGACGCCTTCCCAGTTCTTGGTCGATTCAAGATGGGTCGGCCCCCGGGTTGCCGAGGTCCGCACCCGCAACCCCGGCCGAGGTGCCCGCATCCCGCTGGACTTGGTCGAGCTGCGCCCCGAGGGCGAGGGCCTATTGGACCTCGGCCGGCACTGCAGCCAAGACGCTGCGTGGCTTCAACCAACTCAGCCATGAGAGCTTCAACCTCGAACGACTCAACGTGGAGCGGCCCTTGTGCTAGCGCTCATGCCTCCTCGAGTTGACTCCTCATCGCCTCCGCTTCTCAGGCCTCCGGCGGCGGAGAGGGTCTCACCTCGGCCCTTACCCTCTCAAGCTGCGCTCGAAGTTCCCCCGCTTGGTGAGCCTCGGCTGCGGATCGGAGGGCCTCGGGTGTGTGACTTCCTAGTTTCTTTCGGAGGTACTCCAACTCCCGCTCAATATCCTCGTGTGTCCCCCTAGGCCTGATGTCCCTGGAGGCCACGGTGTCACTGGTAAATTGGGCTTCGGTGGAAGGCCTTGCACTTTGCGAACTCTAAAGGCGAGTCTGATTTATTCGACTCAACTTCGGCTTAGGGTGCGTTTGGTTGATGGTATCATACGAGGATTACCAGGAATCCTCTAGTAATCCTATGAGATTACCTTGTTTGGTAAAACATTTAGGAATCTGAACCAGAAATATAAGATTACCTTGGGAAACAGATTACCATCAATTCCAGGAACCTATTTTCCGTAGAAAAGAGTGTCTATCTTAGATTACCAAGGAAAAGTAATTTTTGTTATTGCATTTTTTTATCATGTAATTTTGATTCATCACAGTCAAATTTTGAACTTTCAGAATTCAAAATCCAAATTATGATTTATTTTAACATTCAATATCTCAATTATGGAATTTAAAAATCATTTTTCAAAATATGAATTTCAAACCAAAATATCAAAAATTTGAATCCTAAATTTTGGAATCTTAAATTGAGACAATTTAAATTTGAAAATTCAAAATTTCGAGGTTGGGTTTCAAAATCTTTTTTCTTTCTTAAAATTTCTAATTCTAGACTTCAGATATTCAAATTCGAGAATTAAATTTCATAAAGCCAAATTTTGAAAGTTTCAATTTTGAGTTTCAAATTTTAAATATCGAGAATTTAAACTCAAAACTCAAATTTAAAATTTAAAATATCAAAATCCAAAATTTGAACTTTTGAATCATAAAATGAAATTTAAATGTTGAAATTTTAAATTGTAAAATTCAAAATTTATAGATGTTAACCTTCATGGTTTGAAATTATGATAAAGACTAATATGTAGTTTCCTTCAAATCAACAAAATATTGGAATCTTAGATTATTGGTAATGTGTTTACCAGTAACCAGATTGAGGGGAATATTAGATTACAGGGGAATATGAGATTACACGTACCAAATGCACCCTTAGGGATGGCTCGTGCCCTCCACCTCGGCGACCCTCCGAGCCTTTGTCTTCTTTAAATTGGCTTCTAACAGCCCCAATTGTTAGCGCCAACTATCGCCGACACGAGATCGACAATGAACTTGTGGACACCCTCGATCGCCACGCTGACCGCCGGGTGCAAGGGAGACCTCCACGAGAATCAAATACCTCAATCCTTGCTCATGTATTGCATATGTCAGTAGTTGTTACAAAGAATGTCCTCCCTTCTCCCATTTACATAGAATCTATTTATAGAACGGGAGGGGTAGACATGCGAGGTTACATATTTTCCCTTGGTACCTAGTCCACCCCGAGGGTACTTTCGTCCGTTTCGTGGAGCGGGTCCTGCCACCTTCGCGTGGATCCGCCGATGTGTCCCACCTCGGCGGGGTTGGCCCTTGGACCCCATCTGGGGTTGGCCCCAGATCCCGTCCGGGGTTGGTGACCTTGCCCGGGGTTTGTTGCTGGACTTCGTCCATTTCGTGGAGCGGGTCCCGCCACCTTCACGTGGATCCACCGATGTGTCGCACCTTGGCGGGGTTGGCCCTTGGACCCCGTCTGGGGTTGGCCCCAGACTCCGTCCGAGGTTGGTGACCTTGCCCGGGGTTTGTTGCTGGACTTCGCCCGAGGGGTCCGCTGATGTGTCACACCTCGGCAGATTGGCCCCGAAACCCATCTCGAGTTGGTTTGGCGATGGCGCGCCGCCCGTCAGCGAGGTCGCTATGCCCAAGGCCTGACGGGACCCTCCCAACAGTCAGTGTCATAGAGCAATGTAACACCATGTATAGGCCGGAACATGTCTGTTGAACTTGTGCTTTTCTTACTATCGTAATCTAATGGAGTATTTCTCATGCACAAGCTCGCTTTGGCCATCAAGTCCCCAATCCTCGTGACTTCAGAGAGAAGCTCTTAATTCAAGGACGAATGGAAGTGAATTGCCGTGCAGATCGTGAAAGCCAGTCCACGTGTCGCATATACAAGTTGTGCGGATCAATGGGTTGGGCATATATGATTACCCAATCATATCTGGTTTCCAACCAAAAAGCATCTTGATCTCGACGTGAGGTGTCTAGTAGGGTGAATATGGCAAATGATTCATCCAATGAAGTATGCTTGTAGTAAATCAACATATACGGTAGATCAAATCGTCAAGCATGGATCCATCCTCGCACCGAGTTGAATAATCGCCCAAGCCATTTTCTCGGATGACCGATACACTACAGAGGAGGAGTTGAAGTGCACGAGGACGATCCCTCCCAAGACCGGTGAGACCTACTTCAATGCAGTTTGAGCCAAGAATACCCGAATGAATCGAGTTCTTCTTTGAGATGTGTTTCTCGATACACGAATACACGGTCTTGGAGCTGCCAGCTTGTCCGAGACGTGTTTACCGCCTCTGATGCTGCGGCAATCTTAAATATCCCACTACAGCTTAATGGTGTAGAAGATTTTATCGCTTGGTCACTGGATAAATCGGGCACTTAGGGCATCTTCAATAATTACAGATAACATTGTCTCTAACATATGCTACATCATCTTTAGAGACAACATCTCCAATAGATAGTCTTTAGCACACTCTTCAACATTTATATTTTATAATTTTCCTCTGAAACAGGCCTACATGTTAACTAGAGTAAATTAATGTATCATAACTTATTTCGCGACATGTTCTCTCTCTCCTCCCCTCTCTCCTCTCGAGAATTTTGTTGACGTGGCATAGCTAAGAGACGACAATAAATACACTATTGGAGATGCCCTTAGTGAGATCGGCTGCATCGATCCTCGTGAATTATAAAGAGTAACTGGCTCTCATAGTGGAGGTGGACGGCGTCGACGTCATCATCGCATAATGAGGAAGTGTGGAGAATGGTGATGACATTAAACATTACGCTAGAGAAGGATTTCAGAAAAGTATGGTTAAATGAAATCAATAAGATCGCAGCATTTATATGTCTACGAACAAATACAATGCATTTTATAGTGCAACGTAGCAAATAAGATATCATCATGCTAAAGCACCAGCATAAATCAAAAGCATCTCAGCTCTTAGTGCATTATTGATTCATTGAACCATTTCTAAGTAAATTAACAGGTTTATGGACAGATTGATAAAGGAGAGCATATGTATCCATGATAACGATGGTTATAAAGCTGAAACTATGACAAATTTCAGTTCACTGAATTAACAACTGTGGATATTAGAATTAGTTCTCTCTTTTTTGGACAAAAATAAACTCATGTGCCACTTTTTCATGTGCCCACATTGACCATAGGAGTCATTGCAAAGTCACTACAAAAAAATACATCGTATGCAAAAAAAAACCCAGAATATGGGCTCACAAATTAATACCAACTAGTCATCAACCCGTGCAACTGCACGGGCGGCCTACCTATTTAAGTGTTACTTTTGTTTTAAGTGCACTATTTTTTCAAAGGTGCTCGATTAGGATAAAACATTACAAACCATCACCTTCTATTAGTTTTAGTACATTAAATTTTACTTTAAAAATTGGCATAATGGGATACAAATGCAAATTATGAGCAAATTATAAAAGTTTAAAATTAAAAGTTTCATAACGTGAACATTTGAAAACTGATTTGCTTTTTATATATCATCCCAAATATGTATATATTTGGATGGTGTAGTTTGATTTTAGAATTTATTATCCAAAGTTTGAAATCTTATATATTATCCATATAGTAGACTTGAAGCCAAAATTTTGGAATTTTGGAAAATTTGTTTCAAAATTTATATAAATTATAATAGGAATGTTAAGTGAAATTCAAATTTCTTTAAAGCTTTAAGTTTTTCGAATTAAGTTTTGACTCCAAATTTGATTTTTTTTTCTCTAAACTGATTAATTTCGATTTTGAAATTGTCTCCAATTTAAATTTTATTATTATATATTCCTTTTTTAATTTGAATTTTGAATCACTTACCTATTTCACTCCAATTCAACCTTGTACTTCAAACATGATATGTGGACTCGGATTTAATTTGTTCGAATCTTGACTCTTGAGCATGAGAAAAAGGAATGGTGTCTTTTGGAATCCGGCTGTATCTCTTGCATAAAGCATTCATGTATAGTCCTTTGGGAAATATATGACTGCTCAGGGTAGCTACCCAACCGGATCTTTAAGTTGAAATTCGACATTTTCCTGTTGAGAGTTGAGTAAAAAGTTGATTTTTTTAGATGAAAGTGGGAAATTTTGATTTAGAAGTATTCTAATTTGAGTTGAAAGTTGCCGATGTCAAGTTCCTAGTTTTCAACTACAATATTGATAGTTTTCAAAAAAATTGAGTTGAAAGTTGAATTTTTTGAAAATTGAACTGTGGATGTCGGGTGGGTTGCTACAACTGGGCAGGAAATCCTATCTTATATTCCTTTTTGGTACTCTTGATCTTGTTACCACCGAATACAGGGCATGGCTGTCTTTTTTATCCAGCTTTGATTGTCTTGCGAATGGCACAAAAAAAGTTCTCGTACGTGCGATTCAGTCATAGGTGCTGATGCCTTGTTTGAATTTGCAAGAAGTTATAAGGAATAGGCTAGCACGACCAAAAAGATACTTGATCCGAACCTATTCGGTCAACTGCATACTTGGCAATTATTATTTCCTTCCTTTGTAGATTTTCAGTCCGAGACAAAACTTGGGACATATGGAATCCATGTAATCTCGATAGGGATGGTAGAAGGACACTACTTATATGTCCGTAAATCAGGACTTTAGGCTACAATATAAATGGATTTGATCTTTTCTTTTTTTTTCTGCAATTAATGTGGGAATTTCTAGCTTTTTTCTTTTCTTCAATTAATTTGGCAATTTTTTTTTTACTTCTAGGATTAACGTGGGAGCTTCTAGGAGAGGCTCAAATTAGTATGGATATAGATAGATTGTAGAAGGACACTACTTATATGTCTGCAAATCGGGAGTTTAGGCTACAAAATAAATAGATCTGATATTTCCTTTTTCCATAATTAATGTGGGAGTTTCGGGCTTTTTTCTTTTCTTCGATTAACGTGGTAATTTCTAATTTTTGTTTTTACTTCTAGGATTAATGTGGGAGTTTTTAGAAGAGGCTCAAATTAGTACAGATATAGATACCTCCAATTATATCTCCTCTAGGATGTAAAATATATCTCTTCTCGCCATCCATAGTGTATGAGAAAAATATATGCATTTCGATTGGGGACATAGAATTTCTATGATTATGATTTCACAAGTAATTAAGAACATGTGGCACTTTCACAAGTAATTAAGAACATGTGGCACTTTGACATGAAAAAATGTTCGTAAAAAATAGCAAAGGCATGCCAAAACTTATTTAAGGACAATAACGGGTGCTCTAATTAAGCCATCCAACCTAGCTATTTCCTACAGTGACTTGTTCAGTTGGATTTGTACTTTGTACCACCAGAGACCTTTATTTTTATTTTGAGATGCTACCAGAGACTTTCTAGCAGGAATCGGGAGGAATCAGGACATACGTGGAGCGGGACTTCTCCGATTGGTCAATAGAAGAGTTTTGTCACAATACCGATTTGATTTGGAACCAAGCCATAAGCATTGAAGGCATTGCCTTTTACGTCACATACACAGCTGCCCATGTACACTTGAGTTTTGCCCATTACACTACGATCAGGACTCAATAAGATGTCTTAGACAGGTTGGAGCTATTTTATTATTTCCCGATTGCAGCTTATGGATTATTATTAGAGGAATAGGTATGTTACAGCTCTAGGCTATGAGATATATATGGATGAGAATTGTTTTATTCGATTAACGGGAATTTCTAGTATTTTTCTTTTTCTTCGATTAATGTGGTGATTTCTAGCTTTTTCACCTCCTAGATTAACGTGGGGGCTTCTAAGAGAGCCTCTAATTAGTATATAGATAGATTGGAGCAACACGGAGACACAAATCAAAAGCATCGGGAGGTAGGAGAGAGCGGTGGTAGCGTAACGGCGGAAAAGAGAAGGGAGGAAGCTGGCGAGGGCAAAGACGACCGAGGGCCCGGAGGAGGCGAGGGTGCTAGACGAGGGCAGGAGTGGGAAAGGGTAGCGGGGACGGCGGCATGGGCGAAGGGGAGGAGGCAGCCAACGGCTGCGGCGCAGGCGAAGGGGAAGTCGAGTGGGCGGCGCAGGAGGAAAAGGCAGGGGGCGGCAGAGGTAGCGGAGAGTAGCGACGAAGGAAGGAGATGGGAGGCGGAGGGGGAAAGAAGCCAGCGGCGGTGCCGATCTGACGAAGGGCGCTAGCGGGTTTGACCCTTCAATGCCGGCGGCAAGGGCGGCGAAGGGTGGAAGGGAAGGCGCGGGCGGCATGGGCGAAGGGGAGGGGGCTGCGGGCAAAGGGGAGGAGGGGAGCGTCGCGAGGGCTGTGCGTGCTTTGGTGGCGCTGGGAGGGGGGCGGCCGGGGAGGCGTGGGGAGGATGGGTCGGCTAGGGAGGAGGGCAACAGGGGGAGTGGCGCTGGGAGGAAGGCGCCGTCGGGAGGAGGGGAGGCGCGGGAGGATGGGGAGGCGCGGGGAGGCCGTCAGGATGAGCAGGCGCGGGGATGATTTTTGGGAGGGGATAAGGTGGAGAGAGGCCGCACCTATCTCTCCTCCATTTTTCACCTTTGCGCCTATTTTTTTTTGCCGGCAGATACGAGGTCATATGTTTAGTCTTCATGCGATTAATTTTTTCACATCCCGTCCAATGTTTTGCCCGGCAGTTATGTTGACCTGATTGATTTTTTTTAGGGTAGATATATTGTAGCTAACATAAAAATATTGCCGATATATAAGTTGTTCTAGACAATAATTATTGCCGGCAGATAACGGGACCCTTAATCTCTTGGACATTGCCGGCACATATTTTGCCACTAATCCAATTTTTTTTCCGGCAGATTATTGCCCTTAATACTATGCCATGGTGTAGTGGTTGCAACATCTCCGGACAATGGTTGCAACATCTACGGACAACAGTCGCAACATCTCCGTACAATGGTTACAACATCCCTGAACAACGGTTGTAACATCCTAGGACAATGGTGGCAACATCCCCCGGTCAATGGTTGCAATATCCCCGGATAATTGTTGCAACATCCTAAGACAATAGTTGCAACATCACCGGACAACGGTTGCAGCATCACAAATCAAAAAACAAAGCATCCGGAGAAAAAAAACGCGTTGAAAAAAATTACAACATCGCTGTGAACAGTATACAACATTTTTTTGTATGATGTGCATACGAGCTATTTGTTTGCTAAGAGAGTCAGATTGAGTGTCTGATACGAAGCGTCCTAATCGAACACAAGATCCATAGCATTACCCTATTGTTTAATATACATAGTATACATGTTGCACTTTATTTGATCACTGGGTCCTAGCTCCCAAATCGACCATAAACGACGTCCTCATGTCACTGGAGTCTGCACGGGAGGGCAGCAGAAGGATAGAGGTGGTGTTGTACAATGTAGACATATGGAGAGCGAAATGGGGATGAGTTAAGAAGGTAGAAAAAAGGAAACATATGCGAGGCGCAAGTAGGTAGCCCCCAGCCGATATTCGGACCGCAAGCGTCCCGACCTATCACATTGACTTGTAGAGTGAGTAAGCACTACGAAAAAAAAAGAGTGACGTAAGGAGCCAAGCGTCCGAACTTTTTCTTCCCTTCAGACGCATGCCTCCAAGGATTATCCATACAATAATCGTTTTTTTCAGTCGATGTAATCTTGGCGAAGGTAGTCTACCATAAGCCACAAGATGGTTGTCAACTCACCGCCGCTGCTGAGCTTCTTGGCATGGGATTCCCTGCTGCATCGATTGGCAGCGTAGACCAGGGTTTAGTATTTCGTTTCGCTAAAAAATTCGGCTCCCACCGAAATTGGCGAAATTGGCGAAATTTCGAATATTTCGTTTTCAATTCGTCCAAAAGGCCGAATTCAACATTTGAATTTGACCAAAATTCAGTCAAAATTTGGCCAAAATTCAGGCTGAGGATTTTACCTTCTCCACGACTCCACCAGCAGTAGGTGAAGAATCCGCCGACACTCCCCGTGCCCCTGCCGGTGCGGCCATCCATGCCATCACCGCCACCCCTGCCCCTGCCGGTGCCGCTGCTGCTGCCCCCACCGCACGCGCCAGCCATGGCCCTCCACCGGTTACTGCTGCTGCCGCGCTGAAGGCTCGAAGGCTTGAAGCTGTTGTTGCGCCGCCTCCGCTCCCCCCTGCCTGTGCCGCCCCGCCACGCCGCCTGATGCTCCCGCTCACACGCCGCCATGCCACAGCGCTCTGAGCTGCAGCCAGCGGTTACCGCCGCCTCGTGCTCCCGCCTCCCGCCTCGATGCTCCCGGTGGTCCCACTCCCCCGTCCCAGGCTGCAGGCAGCAACCTGCTCGCCGCCTTCTAGTCAAGCAGCACCGTCACGCTTTGTCAAGAACAGATGCATTTGGGGATTTTTGGTAATTGGTAGCTAGGGCAAAGGGGAAGGGGTCACGGGAGGGCATAGGGGAGTAGGAAGGGGAGATGGTGGGCCTATTGGGCTGGGGGAGAAGCTACAGGCTGGACCAAATTCAATGGAGTCGAATTTTTTTGCCCGAAAGGCCCAGAATTCGGGCAGGAGCGAAATGGCCGAAATTTCGCGAAATTTCGCGAAATTTCGACGAAATTTGTAACCCTGGCGTAGACTAGAAAATCCAACCAGACATCACGGAGCAGCTCCAGCACGGCCATGCTGCCTTCCTCATTTTCTTTTTCGAGTAGTTTTTTAGTAACTACAGTAGGAAAATAGAGGCGAGGAACATCAATTTTAGCGCTGTTGGGCTGTTCCGTCTCTTCGTATAGCTTGCTGGCAAGCTCGTCTCTTTGCGTAAGTCCAGAAAGATTGGGGCCATCACGCAGGCGGAATTCCTTGAGCATAGTAAAGATATTCCTGTTTGGACTATTGGGACTTGAGTGCTCACCCTCATGCCATATCTTGACCAAATTATCGCAGGTTCGTTGGTAGAACGTGCTCAGAGCAAGGCCTGGTAGCATGTAGGGGCGGTCCACGAGGAGGAACATCATGTAATTGGACAGTGTCCGGATAGCCTCCACCAGATCAGCTGCACCATCGGCCTTGGCTCCACTGCTTTTGACAAGGAAAACATCAGTGCCGATGTGCCAAGTAATGATGCCCTCTTGGAGCTCGTCGCCAAGGCAGTACTTTGTTTTGAAATAAACATACAAATCCCAACGCTCCAGTGGCTCTCGACCCCAGTTCTTCCTGATCACACCCTGTGTGTTCACTTTGTTTTTCCCGGACAATTTCTTTATGTAGTTGAACAGCCGCTGCTTCAGGTCATCTGAAATCTCAATAGTCCCCGAGTAATGCTTCGTATTCCACCACTCATTGTGTCCCATCTTCTTAGCCAATCTGCCGAGAAGAGGGCTGATGGCTGTGTCGCGACGAACACAGAAGTGCAACGTGTTGTACTGCCCAATTTTGCCCGACCACCTCCTTGCCCTACTATTTGGTCTTCTCGTGATCGTCTTGACAAGCCGGTGAAGACGATCCCACCTTCCACTGCACAGAGCTTCGTGCCGGAGCCAACTCCATCGCGTGGCACACAAGAAGGTATATGTCCATGTCGACCCTAGCGCTCTCAACAGCGATGTCGTCTCCAGGAGGAAGGCCCCAGCCAGCAAGGCATAGGTGACAGCAACATCAACTCTGCTGTGCCCATCTTTGCCACCGAACTGGAACAGGAGCGATGCGGCAGTGGCGACACTACCGGAGACGGCTTCTTTGCCGAGTGTCCCATACTTTGCCGAGTGCTTTTTATCGGGCACTCGCAAAGAGGCTATTTGCCGAAAGTGCCATATAGAAAGAACTCGCAAACAACCGCACTCGGCAAAGATATGGTTTGCCGAGTGCCGAGCACTCGCAAAACATTACACTCAGAAAGAGATGGTTTGCCGAGTGTCGGCACTCGCAAACCGTAACACTCGACAAAGGGCACCACCATTAATGGCCGCACAATAAGCATTTTGCCGGTGTCTTCTCGACACTTTCGGCAAAGAGTTACTTGCCGAAAGTGTCATTTTTTGAACACTTTCGAAACCATATTTTTTCCGCAAACCATATTTTTTTTTTTCCTCCAAACTTTTTTATAATCACGAAAAAATCATGGTTTGGTCACGCATTTATGCTTGCAAACCTTAGAAAATGTAAGAATACATGACAATTTCTTCTGAGATTCTTCGTTTTGCAAGCATCGACGTGACAACTTGCGCTAAACCTTCTCAAATTTTTATCACAGCCTCCACATATGATATCATGACATCTTGACAAGTTTCATGATTTTCGACTTCGCTTGCTTTTTATACAATTTAAAAACAACTCGACCGCAAGTTCGTGGTCATGTTTCGTGAGCAAGATGTTCAAATTGGTGGTCTGCTCCTCGTTACGCCTCACATTATACTAAATAACATGAATATCATTTTTCCATTCATTTTTTTCATTATTCAATGACTAGCAGCTTATAATTTGAATTATCCAAGAAAATTCAATTAATTGAAATAAATTAAAGAAATATAGAAAAGTCCGAGAAATGTGCCACATTGGAACATGGAGTACCGTGTATTGTATGAGGATCAGAGAAAGTTTGGAGGTCAAAAGTGAAAAAAATATGGTTTGCCGAGTGTCAAAAAGGACACTTCTAAGAAGGAGTTTTTGCCGAAAGTGTCGAGAAGACACTTAAGAACGAAGCTTTTGCCGAAAGTGTCATGAGAAGACACTCGCAAAGAATTTTAAAATTTTTAAAATTCTTTTGCCGAAAGTGCCGATCGGGGCACTGAAAGGGGATGACCCATCACACTGCCCACACGCACCGCACACACGACACTTAACCTGCACACACACCACACACTGCCACTGGCTGCTGCCACACACACACACACACACACACACACACATTCCTTCCACACACAAGCCACACACACAGGCCAAGGCCAAGGCCACACCAAGGCCACGGAGGAGGAGGAGAAAGAGAGGAGGTGGAGGAGAGGAGGAAGAAGGAGGAAGAGAAGGTATGGTGATTTTGTTTTCCTCATGTATTCTTTGAGAATACATGACGAAATTGATGTTTTCCTCATGAACAAGGTTGACTTTCTTGTATAGTTCTACGCTTTTCCGGTGTATGATGATTCCTCGTGATTCCAAAGAAGAAGTTTTTATAGTCAATTAGCCTCGATATAGAACCAAATGCACTAGAATGAATTGTACCAAAGATACCTCCTGCTTAATTCTTGGATTTGATCGATCATAAGTTGGTCCCAGAAAGTTAATTTTAGTCAAAGTAGTCATTCATATCCATGTCGTGAAAAGAAAACCTAAATGGTGATGTGGTCTTAACAAAACTATAATGTAACCTTCTTCGCATTTAATATTTCTTAGGCTCATCTCCGCTTTATTCTCCAAATTTTGCAAGTCTTTTACATCCAAATTTCAAAGTCGTTGACCCAACAACCATCTCGCAATGACACATTGCATAAGCACATTTATTATACTTTTCTAAAAACACATATAATGTTATCGAATTGCTGCCGTGCTTAGTTTTTTTTTGTTAACTTGTTTAGGGTTTTCTAGTTTATTACGCAACCATCTTTACTTATTTTACTTATTATAAACCTTCTTTTTAATTTTTATATGCAGTTTGGGTTCATTTGGGGTTAAAAACCTAGTAGTTGGGCTACACAAATTTTTAGTGTGTGAAAGATCATATACTTTGCATGTTAACCCCACCCCATCAACAAAAAAGGGCAAACACAAAGGTAGTTACTTCCATGATGATCAGATTTTCCTATAGTTTGTAAGAACTTCACAATTGATCTGTGTATAACTGCTATCCAAGCATACAGTGAACTCAACAAAAAATTCTGTGTGTAAGGAGTAAGACACCAATTTAATCAAGTAAAAAAATGAAACAGATATTTGCTGGTTTTTATTCCCAAAGGTTGCTTATCGAATACCGTACATTGCTAATTAGTCATTTAACTCCTCTCCATTGATCCCCTCTCTCGCTGCTTGTTTGATCCCGAGCCCCGCCACCGCCGTGGCTCAGGAGATAGGTTTTGGACAATAGTACAGAAGACATTATTTTCACACACAAATGTAGGGCAAAAGAGTAGAGAAGCACAATAGATACCAAGGTCGCAGATTAAAAAAATTGACCAAAAGGAAAAACATGTAGAATGGAGAGGAGGGAGGATGGAGAGAGACCTCGCAGATAAAGCTCAGAACATCTCTACCCTCCGGTTCAAGAAAGATCCGATGAGACTCTTTATCTTTGAACCTTACAATCAAGCAAAGAAATATATGGTTATCTTTGGGATTGTGTTTGGCCAAAAAAGATGGGGCTATATAGGTAAACTACATCCTTCTTTCCAAGAACATTACAAGTTTGATTACACATACTAGAATATAAAATAATCTATCATGTAACAAGTGGTTGTGACATTGTTATATATATGTGGTTGGATATAATCTTGTGCATGTCGGCCATCGTGCTGCTCATATATATGTGCATGTCGGCCATCCCGCCGCTGGTTTTCTTGCAAGTTTTGGAAACCTCACCGCAGGGGAGGTGCGCCAAATTTTGTATTGACAGCTTTATGTTTTTTTTTGCAGAGAAGAGCTAGGAGCGGCGCCGAGTACTTTGCGACCCGATCGCTTTCCTCGCCGCTGGTTCTGCCACACCGCGCCTCCGCCATCGCACCGACCCGCCACGCCCCGCTTAGCTCGACTCCACCGCCACCCTAGGTATAACCTCTTCCGTATCATGGTCGAGATCACGAATCCCGCTTAAGCGTTTCCTGCTCGAAGAGATACGGTTGGAAATATGCGATATTTCCATATCTAAACCGTGATCTGCTTCAATTGTCCACGTTTTTGACAGTTCATGGATGGGTTAGTTTCCATGGTTCGCTGATCCGAGACAGTTTGGCATCATCTCCTGTTGTTCTCCGGATACACACTCTCCCCGGCAGACGTGTATTTGGAGAACAATGGGAGGTGCCGCCAAATTTCGCCTCTCAATAGGAGTAGAGCATGGAAACTAACCTCATCTACGGATCCTCGCGGGATTAGGACCTATCCTCACCTATTAGATAGTAGGAACGCTGTAGATGCAATTGATGTTTATATTACTCGCGCGCTATATATGTTAGAGGATGGAGGACCGTGAGTGGATGTACACGGGCGCAAGCAAGTCGTGGTCAGTCACCAATGAATGGATCGACAAGACCGATGCTTTCTTGAACGGGCATTTGGCGTGGCCGCTAAAGGAGCGAGTAAAATTTGTCGCCCCGCAAAGAAATGTGCAAACAGAAAAGACAAACGAAGAAGGTCATGGGGGAACATCTTTGAAGAATGGATTTACTGGCAGACTATACCCGTGGGTCTACCATGGTGAAGCCGATCAGAGGAGAGAGGAGGTGGTGAGACCACGACGAGGATTATGATGTCGATGTCGGTAGCGTATATGTTAAATGACTATCACGAGGCACGAGTCAATAAGGACGATGGAGGAGGAGCCAGAGGCAACCGCAAAGGCGTTTCTACGACATGTTTGCCGCGCACGTAAACCCTTCACGGCCGACAAAGGTTTTCAACCGGATGCCATTGGACGATAATGGCGTTAAAGTCCCAAGATAGCCCGAGTCGAGACGCCGATGGTATGTTGACGCTATTGGCGGCTTCCGGAGGGTCACCTTCGCCAAAGAGCATGCACGAGTCACGTAAACTCCTTCGCACTTAAGATGCCGATGAGCAGATACATGCTTGTTCAAGGCAAGGCCCTATTTAGGAACTAATACGCGGAAGCAAAGTACTATCCAAAGTGTAAATCATCTAGGTTCTCGGAGGTAGATTCGGTGATGGCCGAAGAGGCAAATTTGACATTCCTGCGTGACAATCCTACGGCACCTTCCGCTCATACCGAGGATCCAACGCTATACATGACCGAGGAATCCGTGGAAATGATGACATGGCACAAAATGGCAAACGATACAATCCTCGACAGATGGTACATGCATCCGATGGTGAAGCATGGACCCACTTTGATGGCATTCATCATGAGAAAGCTAAAGAGGCTCAGAATGTACGCGGTTATACCGGCAACAGATGGGTTCAATCCTTATGGAATGATGGCTGCCCCATACACATGTTGGCCCGTGTTCGTTATCCCCTCAATCTCCCCGGCCAGATGCTTTCAACGACGTAACGATTCTTGTCGTTGATAATTCCCGACACCCGGAATAATATGGGTGTGTTCATGGAGCCTGATTGATGAATTGGTCCGTGCTTGGGAGGAAGGCGATGGACATACGATCGAGCTACAAAGAAAAACTTCAAAATGCATGTTTGGTACCACTACTCCTCGCATGACTTCGGGCGATGGGATATTCTCATACCGTGTGTTCACGGAAGTTCCCATGCCTAGTATGCAAGGAAGGTCCGAGGTTCATTTGGTTGCGTAAGGGTGGCAAGTATTCATCGCTCGACAAACATCGGCAATTCCTCCTCTTGACCATGCATTCAGACGAGACATCAAGAACTTCACGAAGGTGTCAGAGTGATGCACTCGCACCACCGATAATGACCGGTGCCGCGTTCGTGAATGTATAGATGGTCTCGTGGTCAATCCGTAAGGTGGTTTTGTGGGATATGGTGAGCAACATATGTGGACTCATAAGTCGGGCTTGACTCGCCCCTATTTTGATGACCTTCTCCTTCCACACAACATTGATGTAATGCACATCGAAAAGAATGTTGCCGAGGCACTTTGGGCAACAATCATGGACATTATCGACAAGTCGAAGGACAACGTTAAGGCTAGAGGATCTCGCAACGATATGCGATAGACCAAACCAACATATGAAGCCTCCTAGTCGCGGCAAGACATGGAGAAGGCCTAAGGCCGATTTTGTCTTGAGCAAGCCCCAAAGGAGGGAAGTACTAGAATGGATCCAGACGCTAATGTTCCTCGATGGGTATGCAATAATCTGAGGAGGGAGTGAACTTATCTACTATGCGAGTCTTAGGGATGAAGAGTCATGACTACCACATATGGATTGAGCGGCTTCTTCCCATGATGGTTTGAGGCTATGTCCTCGAAAGCATGTCCGCTAGTGCCGGCAGAGTTGAGCTATTTCTTTCACCGACTTTGTGCCAAGGAGTTATCTCTGACCGTGATTGCCGACTTGGAAAGAATGGCACCTGTGTTGCTCAGAAGTTGGAGAAGATCTTTCCACCCGCTTCTTCAATCCGATGCAAAGATTTGATTTTGCACCTCCCGTGACGAGGCACGAATGGGGGGCCTGCAGGCCGCTGGTGCTATCCAATCGAGAGATGTCTAAAGGTTCTTCAAAGAAATGTAGAAATAAATGCAGAATCGAGGCTTCCATTGCAGAGGCATACATTCTGGAGGAGGTGGCGAACTTCACAACAACATACTATGGTAACAACCTCCCTAGCGTGCATAATCCACCCCCTCGTTACAATGCTGGCGAAAATGAATCGAACCTCAGCCTTTTCCGAGGGCAACTCGGAAGCGCAAGTGCATCGACCCCCAAGACCTTGAATCATGAAGAGTGGCGCCATATCATGCTATACGTGTTGACCAAGCTTGACGAAGTGGCACCGTACATGCAGTAAGTTCTCAACGAACTTGTTAAATACGCCGTCACTATTCTGCATCCAACCCCCTTGTTTCTCGTTGGTACAGGGAATTTCTTCATGAATTCTGGCGTCAATCAAGGGATCCTACCCCACAGCAGGTAGATACCCTTCTTAGACAGGGTGCGGGAAATGGAATGCCCGATTTCATTTCTTGGTTCAAACGGAAGGTACCGTCCAATTTAGCTCGTACTTAGTTTGACATTCCAAGTTACTCGTACGTGCGAATAATATAACGATGTATCCCGCTTGAGCTTGCGGGCCGAGGGATGCGCCTATGTGCCGAGTTGAGACAGTTGCCGATGGCTTTGCCTATAGGGTCAGTCATTTTCTCGTTATGACGTGAATGGATATCGCCGACAACAAGCTACGAAAGCGTAGTCGCCCAATCAAGAACCACAAGTTCCGGAGTTTTTACGCCCGGCGTTGATGAGGTCGAGTATTATGGAAGAATTGAAGAAATATACGAACTCAAGTTTCATGGTTCCAAACCTTTTAATCCCGTCATATTCAAATGCCATTGGTTTGATCCTGAAGTAACGAGACGGACATATTCTAATCTTGGGCTAGTCGAAATTCGACAAGATTCCGTCTTACCAGGAGACGATGTCTATATTGTGGCCCAACAGGCCACGCAAGTTTATTATCTCCCATATGCGTGTCAAACCATAAGGTATCTTAAGGGTTGGGATATTGTGCATGTGGTATCGCCACACGGTAAAGTGCCTCCCCAAACGATGAAGATTACAACTTAGACCCAAACACATATGACGGAGAGTTCTTTCAAGAAGAGGGACTAGAAGGGAGGTTTGAGATAGACTTAACCGGCGATTGGAATGGAAGTAGACAATGAAACGGTTATTGAAGAGGACGCCGGACATGAGGTGCAAAATGTGAAGGACTTACAAATGCTTGAGCGACATATTTAGACAATGACAATGGCAACATTGCTCATTCGGATAGTGTTGATTATTTCGACATGATCGATAGTGATGATGAGACTTATGATCCAAATAATCCCGATCATGAAGATTATTTCTAATACATGTAATACTATGTTATTTTGTAATTACGCTTTTGTTTATTTTGCATCTCTTTCTAAGTACTTTTGTTTATCTCAGCTTATTGGTTTACTCTTTTTAATTGCGGTGATTAAACAAAGATGGTGGGCGGTGGGATGAGGAAGCTAACGCCCTTGTACGAAGGACAAGGACCGCTGAACCGGGAGAGTAGGAGGAGGAGCAACAGCGAGGGAGTCGCCGCCGCCTGTCGTGTGAGGAGGAGGAGGAGGAGCAGTGCCCCAGAGGACGCCGAGGAGGCGCAGGAGGACGCACAGAGGACGCACAGAGGCGCAGGAGGACACACAGAGGCGCAGGAGGACGCAGCAGGAGGACGGCGATGAGGAGGAGGCGACAGCAGGGGGTTCCGCTTCTCTAGTTCGCCGGCGCCTACTTGCGAGGTCCCGCGAGCCTCCTCGGCGACCGATACCTCGTGAGAGACGCCACGATTCGATCCGAGGGGAAAAGTAAGTAACTTTAGATGTTATCACTACTTTATATGATATGTTGAAAATCAAAATAGAAATTAATAATTTTTCTTAATCACTTGGGCAGGAACTGGACGATTGTGGCGAGTGGAGGTGCTCACACACGCCAAGTCAATGGCATCCTCGGTCTTCTGTGCAAGGAGCACTTCCACGCCTGGTTGAGTACGCCGGAGTGACGGGCCGCCTACTCGCTTGACCACTCGCGCCGCTACCGATGTCAGCAGATCGGGCCCGCAGGTATTCAACAACAAGGCGGAGCGGTGAAGCAAGAGCGTGGGTAAGTCTTCCTCGCACTACATTGCTCAATACATCGTATTCATTGGACATTCTTGAAATAATGAATGGATACATCGTGTTTGTATGCAGGATTTCTTTAGATGCCAGGACGGACATGAGGCCAGGGCGGATGCGGTGGCTACCAAATGCTGCAAAAAAACTCGTCGTGGACATGCATTACGAGGCGCGCATCCAGGCCGTCGTAACTTACCACGGGACCGTCCTTGGAACGAAGGTCACCAAAAGGGACGCAAGAACCATGACGCTGACCCGGGACCAGTACCTGCAGGTAAATACAGAACATTAATACTGATTCCTTTTGAGATTAAGTAGGCTTAATTTCATCTTCTGATATGTCATGTACTTGATGGCAGAGATGATTCCTTATTGGTGCGCCAAGCGCATCCCCAAAGGTCGGGAGCAGATGGTGCACAAGTGGTGCTCACACGAGTGGGAGGAGACGACAACTTGTGCCGGAGCGGCGCTTGATGATGCCAGTGTAGCACACCATCAAGGTAGCCGCAACCTCACGGATCTGCAGTAAACATGGGTACGCTAATTCATTTATTTATTCTAACGCTCAATTCGCATGA
The DNA here is from genome assembly GCA_036346405.1 of Phyllostachys edulis. NCBI lineage: Eukaryota > Viridiplantae > Streptophyta > Magnoliopsida > Poales > Poaceae > Phyllostachys > Phyllostachys edulis. Next base: position 74,387 of record JAYEVD010000778.1, on the reverse strand, counting down.
TTTCAATCATCTTGTCGCTTTTTCTCGCATCGGCGCCACATGGTGGCTAGCCTTGCTCCATCTTCAAGGCATTTGCTATGGCCCACAAGGGCAAGGCGACGTCCGACGCCGACTACAACCCGGAGGACGGGCCCGAGGCGACAAAGAATGCGACCGCCCACAACCGCCTTAGTGACTACACATCGATGGCAAGGGAGGTCCATGGGCCGTGAGTACGATCCGAGCACCGAGGACCTTGATGGAGAAGTCATCATGAGGGTGGGAGGAGGCAAGAAGCATGGGCGATACTGGATTGGCGACGGCGCAATCGACTCGGCCGCTACTCCCGCCTCTCCCAGATTCGAGCAAGCAGCACGAGGACGAGCCCGGCCATACGACCTCGGCAGACACTTCACACCACCGGTGGAGGCACTCGAGGTTATTCTGGTTTATTCGCTGCTCATTGGTTTTTTCATACCTTTCCTTTGCATTATTGTAACATTGGGGTGAATATATTGTAGGCCCACCGAACAAGAGAGGAGGATACGGAGCAGATGCAATCTGCGATTTATGGAGAGGGTGGAGGCCGAGGGAGGCCGAGCAATGGAGGATGGCGGAGATTCTTCAAGACATGCAAAGTCTTGGCGCCGCCACGGTGTAGTTCGCCACCTTCGCTATTCGCTCCACCTCCACCTCCTCACTATTCTACTCCCCGTGAGTATAAATGTTTTAGTTTGTATGTTCATGCTTACGGTCAAACCTAGTGGAGTATGAAAGTTTTATTCATGTATATATGGTATATATTTATCTTGTCTCACACATGCAATCTCTTCTCCTTTGTGCAGAATCAATCGGCAGATCGAACGATCCTCATGCTTCAGTGAATCCTTCACCAAATCAGTCTCATTGGCCATCTTGGTGATACTACTTGTGGTTGTTAATGGTACTTCTATTTGCAATTATGGTTGTAGATGATGGAGCACTTGGATTACTTGTGAAGTTATTTGTGATATATTGTGAGACATGTGATGTTTGTGATATATATGTGGTGTTGGTGATATATATGTGCTGTTGATGATATATATGTGATGTTGATGATATATATGTGATGTTGATGATGTTTGTTATATATATCTTATGTTTGTTTGGATGGGATGTAAAAAACAAATAAAAAAGGCTGTTTTCAGTCACTTTGCCGAGTGCAATGGCCATGACACTCGGCAAAGTGACCATACTTTGCCGAGTGCAATGGCCATGACACTCGGCAAAGTGACCATACTTTGCCGAGTGCCACGGGCCAGACACTCGGCAAAGATGGCCTGTTTGCCGAGTGTCCTCCCGGTGGCACTCGGCGCAGACGCCACCTTTGCCGAGTGTTTCATTCAATGGCACTCGGCAAAGCGGAGACCTTTGCCGAGTGCTTGACCTTGACACTCGGCAAAGAGGTCGTCACGGTGGCGCTCGTCGTCACGGCGACTTTTCTTTGCCGAGTGTCAGATTAGCACTCGGCAAAGCCTTTGCCGAGTGCCCGATAAAGTGCACTTGGCAAAGGGGTCTTTACCGATAAACTGTTTACCGAGCGCCCTTTGCCGAGTGTAGCACTCGGCAAAGCCTTTGCCGAGTGTACATCGGCCTTTGCCGAGTGCCTGAGGCACTCGGCAAAGAAGCTGTCTCCGGTTGTGCGAGCGGTGAGACGACACGGATACAGTAGCCAGGCCAAGTGTGGATCACGGCTGCCTTGGTGTAGAGGATGTCATACAGTAGTGAGAGCTCCATCTCCATCAATGCCCACATACCCTTGTAGCCTCCGTCTCTAAGGGCCCTAAGCATCTTGGCGTCATGGCTTTCTGAATCCTTCTCGATAAAAGAATCAACTATCGCACGCTTGCATATGTGGAACAGGGAGTGGGCACGACGCAGATGGAATTCCTCTTTGTCGAGGGCCTCCTCCCTGATCCTCCATTGATCCAGAGGGTGGAAATGATGATGTTTGGCGCGTGGTTCCTTGAGAGAGCTCCGGATGTTGTCCAGGTTGCTGCACCTGAGCGCCCATGTCCTCTCCCCGTACTTGGTAACACCTACGGCGAACATCAAGATGGCGGCCAGCAGGACCAAGGACCCATTGCTGGCCACATATTTGCCGAGGACATACGCGGCTGCGAGGACCTGCACGACGAGATTCTGCAGGTGGCGCAGCCAGAGCTGGTTGTCCTGGAGGGCGTAGGCGGAGATTCTGTCAGGGCCACCGAGGTGCAGCAGGAGGAACGGCGCCCAGAACGCGACGAGCTGTTGCTCGCGCGCCGCACTGCTGAGGGAGAGGTGGCCGAGGGCGTATATCGCGGTGGAGTCGGCCTGCAGGTACGCCAGCCAGAGCAGGAGCCTCAGCACGGGGTGGCCTTCACACCGACGGATACCGGCGAAGGCGAAGAGGACGACCTGGAGCGCGATGCTCAGGAGTATCAGGATCTGGATCGACCAATGATTCCAGAGCTCCAGCGGCCCTCCAGCCATTGCTCCCGCATGCACGGAAATGAATTTTCACCGGAGGATCGACCCTGTTTCACGAAATATAAAGTGAGTCAAATATGTGGATTCGTGCGCGTGTCTCTTCTGGCTTCCTTAGGTTTGTCGTCCGTTGTAGTTCCTTTTATCCTTTTCCTTTTCCTTTTCTGGCGACACAGACCATCAGGACCTAATTCGCAAAAACCTTTACATTCTTCTATTTCTTTTTTTCATTTTTTTTTCTTCTGCTTTCGGAACACGAGTTTCGTTGCTAATTTCGCCGATGCGGAACGGGCCAGCTTCTGCCATAATCCAGACGATGGTTGTCAGTTCACCGCCACGGCTGAGCTGCTTGGCATGGGAATCTCTGCTGCATCGGGTGCCCGCCTAGGGCAGCTTATCCACCCACACGTTGAAAACGAGTTCCATCCGAGACAAGACGAGTTTTATCATGCGCGCAGGATCTGGCAAGCTTCTCCTCTTTGTTGCGAAGGAGAAGCTTTACTCTACGGAGCTAGCCAGGATCAGAGTGAGGGTTTTCATTGCTGGGCTAGTGTAATGTTAGGACAAGGTGATGTAAAGGTTTCGATACGTGCTCTAAACTGCTTCCCAAATAATGGTGAGCGATGATATCGATGGATGCCTAATACGTGCTCTAAACTGCTTCCCAAATAATGGTGAGCGATGATATCGATGGATGCCTAACAAACTAGAGAATTTATATACTGTGGGTAAAATTGTACACCTCTGCAGAGCATAAATCTATTTAAATAGCCGTGCTCGCGGTCATGAGCGTGTTTGGTGCAGTCCATCGGATATAGTTTTGGTTTTTTCAAAAAACGTTCTTGTTGAAAAATGACTAAATTGTTTTGTTGTTCATTTGAGTTGAGTGCCATGTCTATAGATGAGAATAAGAGGTTGATCACAGCTAAGGAGGGTTGCAATTTGTTATTTATCAAGTACTTGTTGCTTTTTTATCTATTTAATTGCAAAGTACTATGTATTGATATTGCAATTAAAACTTGCTTAATTTCTGAAAATAACTTGTAGCATAGAGCCTTATCCCAATCTTGTTTAATTTGTTGTTCAGAATTAGAGGATGAGCTTATGCTAAACGGTGCGTTCTTTGCACCCGGTACTAGAGGGTTCGATGACAGGTCTTGCTAAGACTTGTTTCTTGTCAGTTGCCTGAGGGTTTTGGATGAGCATATCGCTGGACTTTTGGACTTTATACATATTATGGTTCTACTGTTTAATTCGCTACTTATTATACTTGTCATTTTATTTGGCCAGTCGGCCATGTATCCTACACTTGTGATGTAATCGTCTAAGATAAGCATCATATTTGTTTCATGTTATATGTATAGTGTGTATGGATGTGTGTACTAGCCACTGATCATGAAACTAATACAGTACAGATACGAGGGCTTCGGGTATTCCACGCCCGGTCCGACATCCTACCAGTTAAATGGGGGGAGGTTTGAGGAGCAAAGAGGCAGGCCACATCACCCCAAAATTTTCCGCCCATCCGATTCAGCGCGCCTCTCGTTCGCGTCCCTCTGATTTGCGCTTCGTTTTGCTTGCCTGCGTTCTCATCGCTTCCTCTCCACCATTCGCTGTGTTTTCCTTCGTTATCCGTCGTCCGATTCTCCCAGGCGGAGCGCTCCCACGCGCTCTTTTCCACGATCCCGTCGTGTCCCACCTCTTTCATCCAGCCGCCTGCCCGCATCCCTCCTTCCACGCGCAGGCGCCACCCGCTCCTCCCCCCTCCTCCCCTTGACCGCCACCGCCACGCTGCCCCCACCCGCTCCTCCGCCCTCCTCCTCCTCACCTCGCGTCGCCTCACCTCCTACCTCCCCCAGCACCTCCGCCTCTGCCCTCCACCCTCTCCCGGTGTTCCTCCCGAGCACGCCACCTGCCCGCCTGCTCCTTCCCCCCTCGTCCCCTTCCGGCGCCACCGTCTCGCCTCTTCGTTTCTTGTCGGGGTTCTTGGGGATCCTGACAGGCCAATTCTTTCCAGGTCGAGTACAACGTTGAAGCCGTCAGGCAGGGCTCGTCTCTTTGTTTCTTCTTCTACTTCCTCCATTGCTTCATCTCCTAACTCCTCCTCCTTGATTCTTGCTCTAGCCTAAAGGTGCGTTATGGGAGCTCCTCCGGCCGCCACCGCCGGCCGTGCCCTGCGCCTCACCGCCGCCTCTTCTCCCACGCCTCCCTGTGCCGCCAATAAGATCGCCCTCAACCCAACCTTGCTTGGCCCGGCCTTGGCTCGGATCCTCGGATCACAGCGCAGCACGCACCAAGACCGACTTCGCCTCGCCGCCGTGGCCCTCTGTCGGACTTTGTGGGTGGAGGCCTGATGTGCCTTCCCTCCCCAAGGATTTGTTTTCCCCTTTTTGATTTATTTATTGATGCTTGTTGTTTGTTGTTCATGTATGGTGAGGTGATGGATGTGGGTTGTTGCTCATCCATGATGAGTGGTGTTGGGGGTGAGCTACTGTCGTGGTGGTGTCGCCGCCGTCGTTGCGCACTGAGGTACTACTACTCCCCTCTCTATCTCTTGCTCTGTGATGTGGATGATACTACTAGTGTGACATGAGCTCTATGTGCCATAGTTGATTCTTATGGTGGGTTTCGGATGGGTAAAATAAAGAATGTGGGAGATGATGGGTTTGGTGATGGGATGATTATTGGGAGAGTGCGACGTCGTGATTTCGGTTTCAGTGTTTGCTTGATTTATTTACTGATTCTTATTGCTTGTTGTTCATGTATGGTGAGGCCATGGATGTGGGTTGTTGCTCATGAATGATGAGTGGTGTTGGGATGAGCTACTGCCGTGGTGGTGTCGCCGCCGTTGTTGCGCACTGAGGTACTACTACTCCCCTCTCTATCTCTTGCTTTGTGATGTGGATGATACTACTAGTGTGACATGAGCTCTATGTGCCATAGTTGAATCTTATGGTGGGTTTCGAACGAGTAAAATAAAGAATGTGGGAGATGTTGGGTTTGGTGATGGGATGATTATTGGGAGAGTGTGGCATCGGTCATGCCGTTGGTAATGGCGAGGATGTCATAACCATTGGTACGGAGGTTCTTTCTTGGTTTTCCCACTTAATTTCCTTTTCAGTTTCCTTTTTATTATTTCTACACCACCGAAATGTAAGGTTGGAATCTGCGTATTCTTTGGAAATGGAATGAATGAAAATATCCAGAGTAGGAGTTATTTTCCTTCTTGGTTTTGGGTGTAAATTTGGCTTCAGATTAGTTCTCTTTCTAATGAAAAATAAAGTTTGGGTTAGAATTCAGTACGAGCATAGATGGACAAATGGTTGATGAATCTTCAGGAGTATGCTCACAAGATGCTTATTTCAGATTAGCAAGATAAATGTAGACCGATTTGTTTGATGAATGCCCAATGTAGGAGAAATAATAAGTACGAAATTCTGCTCGATGTCCATTCATTAGAAACTTAATGTGAATATATGTATTTTTAAACAATTATATTTACTGCTATGAACCTAATCGAATGTTTTTACCGGTTTTCCTTTCGCTACTGGTAAGATCTTGATCGCTTTAGTGGTTTCGTCATTGTTGACGTTTAAATTCTATTTCATTATGAACCTAATTTAATTACATTATGTGTCTTTGTTTGAGTAGCTCCACATTGCCTATGCATAATTGCTGCCATTGCTCCACCAATTATATTTTGTGGGAAGTCGTTAACGTAATCTACCTTATTCCAATATTTATTGATTGAAGTAATTGCTATCAAGAATTTGTTATATATGATGAACTACCACTACTACAAGATTTTGATGCACAAGGTTGTAGATTCGTTTATCTATTGCTAAACAAAACATTTTTATTTGTCATAAGAGGTATACTGGCTGCAATCGAAACCTTCTCTGATCATGCAATAGTTGGGGTGCCTACATCTGTACATGCTATTTCATCCTTCTGCAGCTCATATATATATAATGACCAACTGAACCTTTTTTGTACTATCACTTTTACTCTTTTAGTCTATGAAGTATTTTAGTAAGATTTTATAAGATCAAAGATGCGTATGTATAGCACATTTAAGATCAACTTCTGTTCTTTCAGATTTTTTGCTTTGTTAGATTTGCCTTGTTTTGCTTGGAGACACTTGTGAGCATTTCGATTCTTTAGGTCTGTGAATTATCCGCTATGTCGTTATGTCCCTTCCCTCCTATGCATTTTATTTTTTTATGTTAAGTTTATTGGTGCTAGCATAATACTTTCAGTCATTTCTGCATATTAAATGGATGAGGGAGTAAATAGACGTTTCAATCATGTCAGGCATTTACTGTGTATTATATATTGTGAGTTTGGATGTGTTTATTTGAGATAAATGCAGTTAGTTATGGAACACAACTAGACATGTTGGACTATTCACATAAATCTTTTAGTTTCTTCGAAATATGTACCGGTAAACTTCTCTAAAATTGGCAGCATTTTATATTTATTATTATTTTGATTACTTCCATGCTTCTAGCTATCCAACTCTATGTATAATTTCCAATAAAATTGAAGTTCTCTTCAAAATTACGAAAATCAAGAATTCTCCCAATTGTGATTGTAACGTTATTGCTGAACATATAATATTAACCATCAGTTGGCCAATGTTTTCTAATATACTTGTCTTTGTGTTTGCTATGTCCATTTGTCTTATTTGTCTCGACAAAACAAATATGTATAATTTAATTCACATGATCTTACCATAAAAAATATGGCAACTTCAGTGAGCATGTAGCATCGATAGTGACTTAGTGTACACAATGTTATGTTCTCAACCTGTGTTTGAAGAATTTCAATTGTTATGCTATTTCTTATGATACACTTGGTAATACAGCAATCATCTGATCTTGTTTCGATTCTGGTGTATACAGAAACTATACATGTATCTCAGAGGGCACAAGTGAAATAGGCTATGGAAGAAATTCACAAAAGTCTACCAATGCCATCTAAATGTGCTGAAGTTATGTGCATTTCTTAAATATAGAAATATACCTCCAAAATTTTAAAAAATTGTTTGTGAAGGCTTATGAGACCGTGTAGTTTCTTATGTCAATTTTTGATGATTTTATCTACTATGTGGTTTTCTCGGAAATTCATACAAGTTTGTTTTTTTATGTAAATGCATTTTTACCTTTGATAAAAAATTCGCAAAGCATGCTCAAATATATTTTCACAACAAAATGTATTTAGCATCGTTAAAATACGTGTGTCCAAGGGCACGCCCGGGCTACTAGTTTTATTAATTGCCTGAACATATTGCTGCACTCAAACATGCACCCAGACGGTTAGAGCATGTACCAAGCTCAATTTCCCTCTTGAGTTGGGGCTACGTTCTCTCTCAGAAAAAAATAACACCCTAAAAATTCAACATTTTGCTCCTAGATCGTGACCTGATGCATGACAACAGCTATCATATACTTTGGAGCTTCCGAGGGAACAATTTCAAACCTATCCATGGAGCTAATTAATTAAGCAAACGACAGTGATGGCTTAATAATAATTAGTTAATTTGTCGCCATCACAAGTCACAACTCAAGCTCGCTGCATGTGGAGGCATGTTTGTCAGCTCTGCGATTCCCTGATCGGCCGGATCGGTCGAGAGCTTGTATGCACATATTTTATACAAAATTTTAGATTAGAAATCCTAAAACAAAAAAATATTGTCAAAACATATACAAATTTGATTTTAACATTAAAATGGTAAATTTAATTCTTAAAATTCTGCATAATGACTTTTAAGATTTGTAGATTGCCTGCAGTGTCGTGTTAAAAGCCCATTATGCTAATTAAACAAACAAAGTTTTAGCCGTCCAAATTAAAAAACAGGGAGTTTCCTACTATAAGATTAATATATGTTCTTTGATTGAAAAGAAGTGTTACTTAGTTGAAGAATGTAGCTCCTTTGGAAAAAGCTGAAATCGCACCTTTGCGTGGTGGGGTGCCCAATTGGCGGATTCGGATTGAGAATTTGGCGACTTGGGGAGGGGCCTCAATCGAATCGCTATTTGGGCGTCGCTCGCTGCTGTCTTCTCTCTTCCCTTCTCTCTCTCTCTCTAAACTCTAAACAAGTGAGAAAAAATAGCATCGAAGAGAGAGAAAGGAGAAAATCGGAGGAGTGTAGGGTGGCGCAACCGCAATGGACCCGCCCACCCAACTCGGACGCGGCTCGGACCGGCTCACGGGAGGAAGCTCGCTATCCTCCCGACCTGTGTCGGAGATGAAGGGCGGCGAGGCACATGGTGACGGCGGGGCCTCGGCCTCGGCGTAGGGAAGAGAGAGAGAGAGAGTCGGAGAGATTCGAGCCGAGTAGTAAGTAGTAACTAGCCCGTTGCAAATAAAGAGAAAAAAGATTGCAGGGGAGTCTGTCTCGTGTTTGTGCATTAAAGATCCAATCTTGCTGCCACTGATTGTTGCGTGGGAAGTCAAGCCGCCGACTGTGGTCTCTTAATTGCTGCTGCTGATTTCCTACGTGAGAACAGACAGTTTCTGTTGTCTCTTGAGTGTACTGAAATTGACATCAAGGGTCAAGTTGTTCTCTGTTTGCCGGCCGAACGTGCTGCCGATTTTCAATACCGATTTCTCAACTGCTGAATTGTTTATTGCCTCTCAACAGAAGTGCATTATTAATTATTAATTACTTGGTGCTGATTTCTTTTGGTCTAGCCAAGAGCTTCGTATTCCTTTACTGTTGACTACTTAATTATTGCTTTAATTGGTTGGTGTTGGCTGATTGAAGAATAGAAATTACTATTCATGTGTATGCATATACATTTCACGTGTATGGTACTGTTCAGCCAAGCTAAGAAAAGAAGACGCCGTACTACTAATCTTCGAGTTGTACCGTGAAAGATTGGACCAACAATCGGGATCCATCTAATCAACTAGTTGGATCCTCATCAGGTGATATCAGAACGATGGTTGCTCATGGTGGATTCGTGCCTGCTACCTTAGCCGATGCAAAGTTCTTGAGATGCTACCATCAATCATGCTGAAGCTAGCAACAAGAACCAGTTCAGAAGAATACTTCATCTCGGAGGAAGCGATGGAACAATTCTTCAAGTATCACAATTTCTCTTCTATCAAGAAAATGAGAATCATGAAAAGAACCTTTGCTGATCAGGTTCGCAGATGGTGGGATAACGTGCAAGAAGATCGTGATCCAAGAGAAGAGCCATGGTTTACCACATGGGAGGAGATGAAGGTGTTGACGCGATATCAATTCGCGCCGCCACCACGCAAGCCAACGAGGAAGAAGACGAAAAAAGGAGATCGAGCCTGCCGAAGATTTCGATGCCGTGCAAGCTGTAGAAGATGGCGAGAAGACCAACTCAAAACCGAGAACGGTTTCGTTTGAAGGAGGGGAGGATGATGCACATGGGAAGGAGGCTATGCGTGCGGATACTAAACCTGTCCGTGAGGTGCATACGTGCGTGCCGAGTCCTGTGGCGTACGGGCTACCGTATGCGTGCATGGAACAGAACTAGGGAAGGCGGCACGTGGGCAAGAGCTGGTGCGTGCGTGTGAGCATGCTGATGCGCACAAGGATCGGACCAGGCTTCACACGAGGAAACGCACTACTACAGAAAAGGCTTTCACGAGCGGTTCAACGTCATCACGAGCGGTTTTGTGAGCCGTCTGAGTTTATGGGTCGATGATGACATGAGGTCATCACAGCGGTTTTGAACCGCTCGTGATGTATACTTTCCTGAGCGGTTTGTGGTTCAAACCGTCTGCGATAAGCATATATCACGAGCGGTTTCATCTACAAACCGTCTCGTGATAATCATATCACGAGCGGTTTCAGCCACAAAACCGTGCGTGATAATCACATATCACGAGCGGTTTTAGCCACAAACCGTCTATCACGAGACGGTTTCACCACAAACCGCTGCAGTGATAATCACATATCTAAACGGTTTGTGGCTAAAACCGCGTGATAAGTGCATATCATGAGCGGTTTGTGGCTGAAACGCAAATCGTGATGACTTTCTCTATAAAGGCCCAGCGTTGGTACTTGTACCATTAAATCGGCATCATATATATATTACATATATATTGTTAAGTGATCTCTCGGCCACTTTGGGGATCGTCCACGCGACATGAGAAGGATGAGACAGTAGCCACGGGCAACCTCATTGAGCCCTTGCAAATATAAAAAGTATGGATGCAAAGAGAGCGGTCGGACATCCAATTACCTGGATTGGACGTCGCTATGTTCAGAAGTGTCGTTGATGCATAAAGTACTCCGGCGGGAAGTGGCATCATATATTAGCAACTAACCATTCTTGAGCATGTAATCGTCTTTAAACCCAACAAGAACACCAAGCAACCATTCTCATATTTCAAAAGAATTCTCAACTTGTTGCTTGGTGTTCTTGTTGGCTTTAAAGACAATTACATGCTCAAGAATTGTTGGTTGCTAATACATGATGCCACTTCCCAGTCAGAGTAGTTGCGCATCAACGTCACTTTCTGAACATAGCGACGTCCAATCCAGGTAATTGGATGTCCGACCGCTCTCTTTGCATCCATACTTCTTATACTTGCAAGGGCTCAATGAGATTGCCCGTGGATACTGTCTCATTCTTCTCATGCTGCGTGGACGACCCCCCGAAAGTGGCTGAGGACTACGAATAATATATATATAATATATATATATGATGCCGGTTTTAATGGCACAAGCAGCCACTGCTTGGAGACTTTATAGAGAAGAGATTATGAATGGAATGGTAGGGCGTGCACAATGCACGCAAGAGGTAGGAGAACTTGACCGGCATGAACAAGGGACTATTAATATGAACTAATTATCAATTCAATTTCAGTATAAGACTATTGACACCATTACATCACAGAGCAAGGGACTATTAATATGAACTAATTATCAATTCAATTTCAGCATAAGACTATTGACATCATTACATCACACACGACAAGAGGACTATTAATATGAACTAATTATCAATTCAATTTCAGCATAGGACTATTTACATCATTACATCACGAGCAAGGGACTATTAATATGAACTAATTATCAATTCAATTTCAGCACAGGACTATTTACATCATTACATCACGAGCAAGGGACTATTAATATGAACTAATTATCAATTCAATTTCAGCATAAGACTATTAACATCATTGAGCAGTTCATCAGCAAGAGAACAAGACCAAGGGTGTCCAAACCCACCACACCAGTAGTAGCCCTCGGCATCCATCGTAGAGCACTAGCTAGCCATTTTCATCACAGAGCAAGGAGGGTAGAGACAGAGAGGGACCTTAGTACAGCGCAACCACGGTGGCGACCCCACCACCAGCACAACCCTCATCCATTTCCTTTACCTTGCATAAATCACACAAACATCGAGGACACAACTTAAGGCTCATGCATAAAATCAAACTCAACAAAAGACATTAAGCTAACAGATCTAGAGGAGAATAGAGGAGGATGGGGAAAGCAAAGCCCGCCGGGGCCCTAGCGGGCGCAAAGGGGTCGGGCGGCGGCAACGACAGGTCGAGCGGCGTCGAGGTGGGGAGGAGCGGAGTTAGGGCGGCGCAAACCCTAGCGGCGGAGCTGAGGAGTAGCGAGTTTGGGCGTCACCGTGGTTGTGCTAACTGCGGTGGCGCTGCAAAAGACACTCTTATCGTCTGAGTGTCTTTGCGGTGTCACCGTATCTACTACCGTCGGCAACAGGAAGAATAAGCGGCGTCGGCAGCGGCGAGGAGAGCGGACGAGAGTAAGGCGGCTGGGAGTGGCGAGTTAGGCGCAAACCCTAGCGGCAAGCGTGCTAGCTCCTACTTATAAAGACTTATCGAGAGCGGTTCTATTATGGAACCGTCGGTGATATCATCACGACGGTTCCATAATGGAACCGTGATATATGGACATATCACGAGCGGTTCCATTATGGAGCCGTCGTGATATGGGACATATCACGAGCGGTTCCATTATGGAGCCGTCGTGATATGTCCCATATCACGACAGTTCCATTATGGAACCGTCGGTGATATAGGACATATCACGAGCGGTTCCATATGGAACCGTCCGTAAATTTTTTTCTCAAGTATATACACTTACATGACATGTGAAGAAATTACATGTTTATATTAAAAAGCGAAAACCTATAATTAAACAAGGTTTTTCTAGTGGCGAAGGTAAGTGCTATCTCCATCTGCAATACTTCATAGGCGGCGGTGTCGGCATCGGGCGGTTCTGATCGTGAAGCGAAGCTGAAATCGTCCACCGAAGCCCGTTGACGCTCGTTACGATATAATTAATATTAATTGTAACTTCACCTCCAAACTAGATTTTGTTTTCCACAAAACCGTCTCGATATATATATATATATAGAGAGAGAGAGAGAGCATAATAATTCAACATATAATTAAATATAGTAACTTCACCTCCAAACTTTTTTCATTTTGGAATTTTCATATATATGGCCAAACAGCGTGGCGATTAAACTTACAAAAAGATTTAAAAAGTAAAAACCTATAAATAAAACAAAGTTTTTCTAGTGGCGGAGGTAGGTGCTATCTCGTCTTCAATACTTCATAGGCGGCGTCGGCATTGGGCGGTTCACGATCATCGGCGAATGAAGCTGAAATCGTCCACTCGCATTGTGCGCTTTCGTTCAAGTGTCTCGAAGACCCTCGGTTGTTGAACCAAGAAGAATTGAGCCCATAGGCTCTCTTCCTTGCTTGAGGGGTATCGGCCTGGTCAGTATCGATTACTTCTTGCCGCCTCGATTTCCACAGTCAAGTGACGGCAAGCCTCACAGAGGCGTGCAACGTCGTTTTGGAGGACTACGTCGATGATAAGCTATGCGCTACCGAAAGTGGGAGATCACCGGAAGACACGGCGGAGGAGGATGTCAAGGCGGCGGAAGGTGGCGTCACTGCTCCGACAAATTCTCCGCCGGCGAGAGTGAAGACACTGTTGATCAAGCAGTGTTCTTCCGCGACCGCAGTTCAACCTACAGAGAGGTGCTCGTCTGCAGTGAGGCGGGAAGGCCATCGGTCGGCGGCGAAAGAGGCAGCCATTTACGTTTTTAATTTTATAAGTATGTGGGGATGATCATCTTGGATGGCGGATGATCCTTTTATAAAACAAGGAATAAATTCGGGCGTGAGGCGAAGAGGCGCATCGAGGAGCAAGCGGATTGGCGGCAAACGAGCAGCGCATCGGCGATGAAGAGGCGCGCCGAGGCCGGCGGATGGCGGCGACCGTGGAGGCATGGCGATATTATCCTGAGCGGTTATTGTTAGAACCGTCGTGATATAATAATATCACGAGCGGTTCTTGTTGAGAAACCGTCAGCGATACTCCTGACGGTTGTGTTTAAAACCGTGCGTGATATAATTAATATCACGAGGCGGTTAAGTGGTCGAGCGAATGCGTGATCTTCTGACGGTTTTCAAAATGAACCGTGCGTGATATTACTCTTCACGCATTTTTTTAAGCGCAGACGATGCCTGAGCGGTCTCTAAGCCAAAACCGTCTGTGATTGAATGTATCTAAGCGGTTTTGGTCAACTGCTGTGATGAGCCACTACTACGAAACAGACCTTTGGTTGAAGCGCCAAATAGGCAATAGTCTCGGAGAAAATTGCGTCCGGGACCAAAAGATCTTTAGTCGGTTGGTAACACCAACCGGGACTAAAATCCGCTTAGCGGCTCGGTGGCGAGCTTTTGCGGAGGACATTTAGTCGGTTGGTGTTACTGCCGGGACTAAATGTCAACCTAGTCGGTTGGTACTACAATCCGGGACTAAATCTTTAGTCGGATTGTAGTACCAACCGGGACTAAAGGTTGACATTAGTCGATTAGTAACACCAACCGGGACTAAATGTCCTTCTATTAAACTCTGTTTGGCGTTAAATCACGGAGCGGGAAACGCCGCTGCCGCCTGGCATGGACCTTGCATTGTTGCATTGTCACCACCGCCGAGCCGTTCATTCACTCAACCGTATTCACGGCGTGTTCGCGGTAGCTCTGATGCTAACCCTGCTAGTCCATTATGAAAAATATGAAATGTGAAATTTGAATAATTTTTATATGTTATAAAATTGCCAATTAATTCATAAATGGAACTTTCATGATTTTTGTGAGGCCACAATAAATTTCCAAAAATCATGAAATTTGTTTTTCCACTAAGTTACACTGTGAACAGTCCATATAAAAATTTTAAGACTATTTGGACAAAGTTGAATTTATACCTATTTTATGCTTATTTATTTAATTATTATTCCATGAATTTTGTAGGCTAAATTAATGATCCAAAAATTCTGAAAATTGTTTTGCCATCTAATTAGGCTATGAACTATCTGTACAAAAATTTTGGGATCAATCTGAAGACTTTTATTTTTCACCTTATTTAATAATTATTTAAATAAATGAAAAATGACTTTTACATGTGTTAGTTAGGTTAAGCTTTGAGGGTGTTTGATGAGATAAGTCTTATCTTATCAGATCCAACCTCTTGGGTAAAAATAATAAATATTAATTTTGTTTTAATAAATAAGTTTAATATTTAATTATTAAGTAATTAGTTAATCTCTTAATTAGCTTAATCACTTAGTTATTGTTTGCCTTTTGGATTGATTGTTGACCTAGGGTCATTCACCCTAATGACTTTGGGCAATTTAGTTAATTATTAATTATCATTTAACTTGATGTCCCTTCTCCTTAAGCTTACTGTTTAGCGTTAAATCACGAGGTAAGAACGCGTCGTCGCTCGCCGGGACACTCCATTCTTAGGGCAAGGCGATGCTCTAGTCTGCCGTCAAATAATCTGATTCTTTGAAAATTCAAAATAAATTCATCTTAATTTCAAAAATTCTAAAAATTTTGGGTAGCCTCTCTATCATGTGTACTATCTGGGAAAAATTTGAAACTTGAAATTTAATTATGTGATATGTCATATAATGCAGACGATGACACGCCATTGGATGTACAATGCCGATCGCCGCTCCAAAGAGTTCATTGATGGCATGCATTATTTCTTAAGAGTGGTAGAGGCAAACAAAGCGGGATGGTTTCATGTCTTTGTCCATGTGCCTGTGTAAGAATTTGAAGGAATATTACGGCTCAAGGAGTCTTCACTCACACTTGTTGAAGTCGGGTTTCATGCCAAACTATATTTGTTGGACCAAGCACGGAGAAACCGGGGTTATAATGGAAGAAGGTGAAGAAGAACAATTGGACCCTAACGACATTATTGCTCAATCGGTGACTTCGATGATCTTGCAATGGGCGAAGTCAAGAAGAAGCGGGCGAAGAAGACACACTCGCGAAGATGATGCTCTTGGTGATGTCATTAAGTGATGCACAAAGAGATTGCGAAAGTGAAAAGGAGAAGGCTAAGTTTGACCGCATGCTAGAGGATCACAAGAAATTACTATACCCGTCCGTAGAAGATGGGCAAAAAAGTTGGGTACAACATCGGAGTTGCTACAATGGAAGGCCTGAGAATGGTGTATCCGACAAGGCATTTGGGCAGTGCGAAGATCCAAAAAGATGCTTAGAAGCCTAACGAATTGCACCGCCACTACGTCACGAAGCAAAAGCAGGTCGTCGCCCTTTGGGATTAGAAATCCGGAAGATACATGCATGTCCTAATGATCGCATCTGTATCGTGGCAAGGACTACGAGAATTTGGATGAATGCCCGTATGCAAAGCGTCGCGGTATAAGATCGGCGAGATGACCTGGCGATGTTGAGGCGAAGAACGTCCCAGAAGAAAATCCTGCCAAGGTTATGTGGTATGCTCCTATAATACCACGCTGAAACGTCTGTTCATAAACAAGGACCATGCAAAGTTGTCGCGATGGCACAAAGAAGACCGTAAGGTAGACAACATGTTGAGACACCTGGCGATGGGTCCCAGTGGAGAGCAATAGGCGAGAGAATTCCGGAGTTTGCAGATGGCGAAGAAACCTAAGGTTAAACTTTAAATGCGGATGGTATGAATCCTTTTGGGGACGAGCACTAGTCATAGCACTTGGCACTGTTACTCTATGTATCTACAACCTTCCTCCATGGTTATGCATGAAGCGGAAGTTCATTATGATGCGGTGCTCATCAAGGCCGAGGCAACTTTGCAACGACATCGATGTCTACTTGAGGCCATTAGTTGAGGAACTCCTGCTTTTATGAAGCAAACCGGTGTACGTGTGTGGGATGAGTACAAGCAGAACACTTCGACCATGCGAGCATTGTTGTTCGTAACAATCAATGATTGGCTGCTCTAAGTAATCTTCGAGACGAGACAAACAAGGGATATAATGCATGCACACAATGTTTTGATGACATTGACGGTATATATTTGAAAAAATGTCGAAAGGTCGTGTACCTTGGCCATCGTCGTTTTCTTCCTATGAATCACCAACTAAGAAAGAAAGGCAAGCATTTTAGCGGTAAGGCGAACACGAACCAAGCCTGCATAACCGAGCTGGGGAGGATGTACTTGATATGGTCAAGGATGTGCAAGTAGTCTTTGGAAAGGGACAAGGCGGCGAACTGTTAGAAAGATGCTAAGGGACACGCACCCATGTGGAAGAAGAAGTCCATATTTTGGGAGCTACCCTATTGGCAAGTCCTAGAGGTCCATAGCGATCGGCGTGATGCACGACAAAGAATCTTTGTGTGAACCTGCTAGGATTCATGGATGTGTATGGAAAGTCTAAGGATTCACTCGAAGCACAGACAGACTTGCGGCGCATGAAAGAACGAGACAACTTTGCATCGAGAGAAGGCAGGACGATGGGCGCCATTACTTAAGACACGCTAGCTTCACTCTTAGCAAAGAAGAGAAGGAAAGCATGTTTGAATGCCTAAACGACATCAAGGTCCCATCTGGATTCTCCTCCAATATAAAGCGTATAATAAATGTGCGGAGAAGAAATTCCTACACTTAAAGTCCCATGGCGCCACGTGCTTATAGCCTAATTGCTTCCGGTTGCTTTAAGAGAATTCTACCTCCACATGTACGTCAGCCACCGTGAAGCTATGTGCATTCCTCAATGCAATTTCTCGAAGGCAATCAATCCAATGGAACTAGCTACTCTCTGAGAATGATGTGGTTCAATGTCTTGTCGACTTTGAGTTGGTGTTCCTCCATCCTTCTTTAATATCATGACACACCTCCTAGTTCACTGGTCAAGGAGATTAATATTCTCGGTCTGTGTTCCTACACAACATGTTCCCCTTTGAGAGGTTCATGGGAGTCTGAAGAAATATGTTCACCGGCGTGCTCGGCGAGAAGGAAGCATCGCCAAGGGCTACTGGGACGAGAGGAGGTCATTGAGTTACATGTTGACTTCATTCCCGACCTTGACCCGATTGGTGTTCTGAATCGCGACACGAGGGGAGACTTAGTGGAAAGGAACACTAGGGAAGAAAACATATATCGATGCGGGGGGCGATTATTTCAATAAAGCGCACTACAGTTCTTCAAAACTCCTCCGTGGTGGAGCCGTATGTCGAGTACACAAGGAGTTCCTCGATCGGTTTCGAGGAAGAATGAAGCTTGGATTAGGCGTCATCACATGGAAACTTTCAGCGGTTGGTTGCGAAAAGAATGTCGAGGTGATGACAATATTGATGAGCAAGCTGTATTTGTTGGCTAGGCAACCATCGTGGCACATCCTCACGTACAAAGTGCGAGATAAATGGAAATACATTTTACAATCGTAGCCCAAGATAAAAGGACACGAACCAAAAGCAGTGGTGTCGCGTAGATGCCACAGACCCAAATGGAAAGAGGCAAACATATTATGGCGCATAGAGGAGATTTGGGAACTAGACTACGCACCTAATTTTAAAGTCCCTTTGTTCCGTGCCAATGGGTGAAGATGACCGGGGCGGGGTAACGATCGACAAGGAGTATGGAATGACAACGATGGACCTCAACAATATTGGGTACAAAGGCGAACCATTAGTCCTTCTGCACGATGTGAATCGGTGTTCTATGTGAAGACATGTCTACAAAACCCAAGAGAGGGAAAAAGCGACGACAAATCAACCAATGAGCCAAAAGCATACATAGTTCTTTCAGGGAAAAGAAACATCGTGGGAATTGAGGACAAGTCGGACAAGTCGAAGATTATGAAAGGATGACCGAATCCAGCCCTTGATGTGACCAAAGACCCAAGCATCTGCTAAATGCGAGGACACTCCATGGTTCGGCATGATCATAACCAAGGGTCATCGTCAAGAAGAAGTTCACCTTGTCCCGCTTGATATATAGTGATGTTTAATAAATAGTGTGTATTAGAGATTTTATGTAATAATTGTAACCCAGATGTTTCTATCATATTTTTCTTGTTTTTATCGTTTCAAATGAAATTCCTATTCGATAAAAGGACACATGTACCTCTGTGAAGCATGTCTTCTCCACGGTGTAAAAATGACTTGAAATTTTTTTTAGCAAGTATTTATGCCTTCAAATGAAATTCGACTTGTGGTTTGAGCCCTTCATTTTGTTTATAGTTGGCTCTTCACTTCCTAGCTTGTGGTCACTATAAAAGTCGTTTGAAATGTCAATAAGATAAAAGGAAATGCAACTATTATTTTTAAAAAATTTATGCCTAGTATTTAATTTACTATGCATTTAACAAGAATTAGCATATTTATACAAATAAACTTAATACAAAACCCAAAGCTGTGAAAAACTGTGGCGGGAGGCGAATAGTGGGGACCTTTAGTCGATGTGTATCTACTTGGGACTAAAGGTCACACACCGGGACTAAAGGTTCTCTGGAAAATATGTCCCAGCAAAAACCTTTAGTCGGGCGTGGCACCACCCGGACTAAAGGTCCACCTAGTCGGTCCGTATTACCGCGGACTAAAGGTCACACCCGGGACTAAAGGTTCTCTGGAAAATATGTCCCATAAAACCTTTAGTCTGGACGTGGCACCACCCGGGACTAAAGGTCCGACCTTTAGTCGGTCCGTATTACCACGGGACTAAGGTCTTTAGTCGGTTAGTACCACCCGACTAAAGTCCCCTCGATATAAGCAGTGGCTTCTTCCTTCTTCCACCTTAGTCTCCTCGCCTCCTCGCGCTTCCTCCGTGGCGCCCCACTCCGCCACCACCTCCTCGGCTCCTCCTCGCCGCTCCAGCTCGCCCGGCTCCTCCCTCCGCCTCTCAGCTCGCCCGGCTCCTCCCTCCGCCGCTCCGGCTCGCCCGGCTCCTCCTCCTTCAGCCGGATCCGGCCGCCACTCCGCCCGGCCACCCACCCAGTTGCCGAGCCGCCTCCTCCACGCCGGTGAGCTCGAGAGGTCAAGAGGTTCTGCTGTTTCTAAAGTTTATCTCGGAGGTCAAGTATCCTTAATTAGATGTCAACTTGCACCATGAAGAGTCACTCAAACCATGGTCAAAGGAGCAAAACTTTGCTTCTGAGATAGGCTTGGAGTCACCATCGAGAGTGCTTAGGGTACAAGCTAGATGTGCGATCGAGTAACATAATTAACGTCACATTAGAGTTTTGCTACTTTGTCTCCTTGCTAGAACCAATTAGGCTTTGTTTGGTTGGATCAAAATCTCTGCTCATCCACATGGATAAGTCGAGGATTTTAATTTAGATTCTCGCTCATCCATCTCCTTTTATCCTCTCATCTCTTATCGCATTTGCGGGAGCGAAAAAGGAGATCGAAGAAGAAAATATCTGAGTTCACAGAGGAGGCAAGCGAGATTAGCTAGCCGCTATTGTTGTCGGTGCCTCGGTGGCAATGTGGTATAGACGGCGACCAAAGACTAACCCGTGGCGAGCCCTCTTTTGTGACCGGCCATCGAGCCGAGAAATCATTTTTGCGGTGCCGCGAATTGAATGTATATGTTGTTTTTCTTTTGTCGATGCATGTCACGAACCGCCGCCACTTGATGCGAAATCATAACCCGATCACTAGGGGTGGAAAAAAAGCCTAAAACTTCGCGAGCATTTCGGCTCGTTAAGGGCTCGGCTCGACTTCGACTCGAACTTCGGTCCCTTAACGAGCCGAGCCGAGCCAAAGAAAAAACTTCGTTTTGTTAGCGAGCCGAGCCGAAGCTGGCTCGCGAGTAACTTCGGTTAACTCGTTAAGCTCGCTTGATTCACTTCTAAGATTAAGCTCTAGTGGGCGGTTTGCCACCTTTTATGAGCAGTATTCTCTTGACATTCTAGATTGTCTTGGAAGCCGATGGTTATCAACCATATCGATATCTCGGAGAAAGGGTTGAGATCATTGATAAAATAGTACTCAAAATGGCAATGGTTATGTATGGATCTGCATGCATGTTGCATGATTTGTGATATGGATTGCATGGATATGATTTATGAATGCTATAAATGTTTATCGATGATTGTGATTTGTGAACTTGTGATGATGATTTGTGATATGGACACTGCATGGATGTTCATGGCATCTATAATCATTTATTTTTGGGTTTAGTTCAAAGAACACTTGCTCTCATGAATTGCCATTCATGTGTTTGGTTGAATAAGGCATGTTTATCGCTAACGAGCCTAACGAGCCTAACGAGTCGAGTTCGAGTTTTTAACGAGCCGAGCCGAACTTCAGGTTTTTGCTCGTTATCTTAGCGAGCCGAGCGAGCCGAGCTCGTTTTCTTAACGAGCCTTAACGAGTCGAGCCGAGCCGAGCCGAAGTCGGCTCGTTATCCACCTACCGATCACGAACCGTTCTAACGTCCTACACATATATTTGCGAAATGGCCGACCGAATGACAACATGGGCGATGCCATGATGGATATTATCAACAATGGCGCCTTACAAGGTGCCCAATTGAAGGTGATGACAACAATCAAGAAGTAGATGGCGGAGTCGATGCTTTGCCGATTATGAAGATGAGCAAGACAATCTTTGGCGAGGTCTATCTACAATCTCTTATGTATACATGAAATTGAGAATAATTTCATTTGTCGTATAAATATATTTATTTAAATCTTTGTGTTTCTACATTAAGTAGCCCTCTGGATCGGCGACAACAACGGGAAGAGTAGAAATGTACGAGGCCGAAGAAGCCGTTGGAGGTTCGGTTCATTCTCTCGAATTCGAGGAGGATCTGAGCAAAGTTATTGGACCACATGCACGAAATTTGTCGACCACTGTGGGTACCTTGTAAGGGACAGGATCGATCAATGCTCGTGAATGGAAGCAAAAGAAAGTTGCTCCTCATATTAGTTTTGTCTCGATCGTGACAAGGCACTAGTTTGGCAAGATGTCCTTCAACATTTCGCGCTCGTCTGAAGATGAAGCTTTGAAGGAGAGAGTTAGGAAGCTGGGCTATGAAGAAGATGGCCACACAATTCGGTGTTGGAAGAAGAAATTGTACAACACATTTATCGATAAGAACGGCGCCAGATTTCAACACTAAGGCCTACGTCAAGTTGAGGCCGTTTTGGGATGAGTTTATGCAGTTCAAGACATCGGAAGAGGGTGAGGCACGGGTGAGAAGGAACCAACAGAATGCGGACAAAAGCAATACCACCATCACTTGGGATCGGTGGCTCTGAGTGCCATTCCTAAGTGGGAAAGAATGGAGCAGGAGATTCTTGCCAAGGGATCGAACGAGAATCAATCAAGCGCTTTGGCGCGCCAAGTATTGGTTTTTCGGTCATGGGGAAGCACGGACCTAGAGACCGAAAAAGATAGTGTATGGCATAAAACTCCAAAGAGCGACAAAAGATTTGCTTATGCTCGAGGCTTGGTGAGAGTGGCGGTGTGACGAGCGAGATAAGGATGGTGACATCATACGGAAATCTTGAACACGGTGGGCGAACAAGAGGCTATGGGGAGGTGTCGTGGGGCATGCCTTCCCTAAAGACAAAGCCACCTATAAAGCCGCCAGAGAAAGAAATACGAGGAGGCGGAGCGGATCTGCAGGATGGAGAAATGGTTCTTGAGTCACGGAAGTGGCTCGTGAAGCGATAGAGCGAAAAAAAGCACTTGAAGCCAAAATGAATGAGGAAATCAAAAGGCAAGTGCAGATAGCGATAAGTTCCATCCAAAGGCAAAGCGCATCGAGCCGGAGTCAACATCAGCCCCTAATCAGTTGAAAAGCGATTGCGCTTCCACGAAGGTGCCAAGATTCAAGATGGCGCAGAGTGCGCTTCCCGTGGATGACATCACCGATCCTCTCACGACATGTGAGCTGCACATTCGAGGGAATGCCACGGTCATGGTGGCTATCGGTGTTGTATCTCGTGTCGACCCTACGAAGACACCAAGATGCCATGGGGCATTAATACCTCTGGATATGCTAGCGTCTCGGTGGATAGAGTTGTGAAAGGTAATAGCAATGTGCCTCTTGACATTGAAGGAGGTGATGGGGAGAAGACTTTAGGAGAAGCGGAGAAGACATTCATATGTTGGCATAGCGCTATATCATTATTCTAGGGCGTCACCTCCTCCTCCTCAACAACCTAACCCTAGAGTGCGGATGAAAGTGAGCGAAACATTTTTCACTAATTATGTATTGGCTTAAATAACGGTTTACTCATACCACGTTGTTTTCACAAAGAACCTCCCCAACCTAAGTCCAATTATCCATTCACCACACAGTCACAGGTGTTGCGGCGATGACAATGAAGTGGAAGACACGGCCGCATCCCCACCGCCCCATCGCCTCCACGGCGGGCTCCAACGCCACACCGGCCGCCCATCGCCTCCACGGCGGGCTCCGCCGCCATCGCCCCATCGCCTCCACGGCGGGCTCCAACGCCGCCATCGCCGCTCCATCGCCTCCTGGCGGGCTCCACGCCGACACCGGCCGCTCCATCGCCTCCACGGCGGGCTCCAACGCCGCCACCGCCCCATCGCCAAAGAAGAGGCGCACCCACAAGCAAGCGTCGGCCCCACCGCCGAAGAAAAAAGCCTCGGGGAGAACACCAGCTATTTCTAAGGCAGCGAAACTTTCCTATGAGAAGACCGCCGAGAAATAGATGCTTGATAACAGATGTGGGCGGTTTCTTCGCGAAAGTCAAGGCTAAAAGTGAAGCGGCGAAACCAGAAGCCGTGCTTCTTCGTGCGTCGAAGTTCTAAGGCAAAGGGTGGGCGCTCACGAGAAAAAGTTACGTCATGCTCGTGAGATTCGCCACTATCGGACTATGACCGCACTCTCACCAAGTCAATTGAGGAGGCGAAGAAGAAAGAAGAAACGCGGAAGGGTGTTGCACAGCTCGGGAACAATCACAACAATCGGTGCCCCGCTAGTTATTGGGAATGAATATGGTTCAAACACGAGCGTGCTAGAACAGATATCCGGAAATGTGCATTTGGATCAACTTGATGAATTTTTCGCGAACTGGTCTAAGCATTTCCCAAATGCTCGTGAAGCACACATCAAAAGTGCTCGGAAGTTGATCATTGGAAGAAGGAATATGTATATGGCAAGAGTCTATACAACCACGAGAAGCTCATGGAACTTAAATGCATAAATGTACTTGTTAAACAAGTGGTACATGGCGGCGTGTCGCAGAAAAGCGGATGACTATATTTGCGTCAAAATTATAAACCATCATTACTTCCGTGGCGATGACATTATAATGGTTCGATTTAATGAGTTACACCAGCTATGCCACATGAGCGCTCTAGACAAATCTCTCATCACCGCTTTTATGCATGCGTGATTCTTTCTTTTAATAATCTCACTCTAGCATATGTATATGTATAAGTAATTATCCTCACACTAGCTAGCATGTCTATACATATGAGAGACATGATGAGAGACCTCCTGCGTAGAAAGGACAAGAACATTGGTTTCGTTGATCCATATATCGTATTCAAGGACCCAAACACTCCCTACGATCAATGGAGACCTCAAGCGGAGAGGAATTTCGGAGGTTCTTGATCAACCAAAAGAACAAAAGATTTATACTCTTCCCTACAACTTTGGGTGAGTGTTGTTATCGTGTGCACATTTTACTTTACTTACTCAATCCAACATAAAGATATATATGTTGACTCTATAAACAAATCGACTTTCATTTGGATCTTGATTGTCTTGATCTCTCAAGCGGTCATTTGCTAATCTATGACTCGTTGAGAAAACCGCAGAAGATTACCAAGATATGATAGACATTATCCGGGGTAACCGATCTTTAAATATTTATTCCTGCTCTTTAACTTTGCAATAGTTAATTAACGATCAATTATTGGGCGGGGTTTGGGCTTGGTTAGTTCGGCTACACCGTCCGGATCTGAAAGCGCCACTTCTGATCCACACCGATTGGATGTAAGTTGTACTAGCTCCCGCATCTTTACCTTATCATGCTTCACTCACGCGGGATAGCGAGTAATCTTTTATATCGTGCGATGGGTTCTCTGGCGGCCACCGAGCAACAATTTGTGTGGATACTACGTTTGCGAGTTCCTCATGGTGTATGCAAAAGAACCCATCTCTGATCTTGAAAAATGCGTAACAAGTATATATAATAAATCCATTTTATTTATTTGTTGCTATTAAATAAATCTTATGTATATTAATACTTCTTTCGTTTAATGCAAATTGAAGGAGATATGGTTGAAGGAACAGGTGTTGGATATGGACCGCCTCAAAGGAATTCAAGAGACAATCGTAGGATTTCTTAATGAGCATGTCCTCAAGCCCGGCACCGAGTTCTACTTTAATCCAGATGAACAATTGAAGCCAAACCGGATTTAACATTTGTATGACATTTAAGTGGAGGACAACATTTGTGTTGTAAATACCAAGGATGCATGAATAATGTTGTAAATTTTATGTGCATATATATATATATTATACATATATATAGCTCCATAATATATATAGTTTCATACTTTATTTGTGTGTAATAATGTTCCAAACTAAATTATATGTGGGCGTATACATATATTAGCAGCGAAGAATACGCATTTGAAAACCTAATGTAATTGTAAAACCAAAATCAATAATGAATTGAAATGGAAACAAAAAGAAAAAAAACACCTTTAGTCGGTTGGTAATACCAACCGGGATTAAAACCAACCCGTGGCTCAGCCCAGTGGACCTTTTGTCGGTTGGTATTACCAACGGGACTAAATCGACCTTTAGTCGGGCATTTGGACCTTTTAGTCGGTTGGTATTACCAACTACTAAATCGACCTTAGTCCGGGCACAGGACCGGGACTAAAAGGTGAGACATTAGTCCCGATTTCCTAGTCCGGCTCTATAACGGGACTAGAATACTAGGCCGGGACCAAAGGTCTGCTCTGTAGTAGTGGGCGTCGGTATTAGCCTTTTGTAGTAGTGGCGTGTGGAAATCAGTATGCTGGCCTAGTGCAAAGGGTTGTGTGCGTGCATAGCAACACATGTGCACATGCACGTATGCATTCAAGAAAGAAATACTACATGCATGCATGCCATTATGTGAGCAAAGAAGAGCACATGCGTGCATGCCATTACGTCACATTTGCACTTGCACCTGAACTAGGAAATTTTACGTCACATTTGCACTTGCACCTAAACTAGGAAATTTCCAAGCTAATAAGGAAGATTTGATGCATGATGTGCTTGAACGGCTGTGCATGGAGCCGGAAGGAGCTGGGCCAGGAACCGATGGTGTGCTTGAGCGGCTGTGCATGGAGCCGGAAGAAAGGCCAGGAACAAATAAAGCCAGAAATAAAGAAGAGTTGCATGCCGCGTTCCAAAGAGATCGAATTGATTTCGGTTGTTTGCACACGTCAAGTTTGGAAACCGGCCGACGCGTCTCCGTTATTTCTACCAGTATCGTTCTAATCCTTGATGCCATGCCAAAACAGGATCAAGAGTCTTGGTTTGTTAAGTTTGCTATGGACTTTTTAGGAGATTAGGTTTTGCATTAAAGTAATATAACCGAAAAAATCGCCTGGGATTGGCGGCCAAATATTGTTTCGTCCCTGTGAGATCCAATCTGAGATGTCATTCTTGCAACGTGGGTTTTGATCTCGTGAATCAATTTTGCGACGCTGATCAAGTGATCCACTTTCCGATCGTAAGTTGTGTTCTCACAGAAGCTAGAAAATTCTACTTAGTCTGTCTGTCTCGTGATTGTGCATTAAAGATCCAATCTTGCTGCCTCTGATTGTTGCGTGGGAAGTCAAGCCGCCGACTGTGGTCTCTTAATTGCTGCTGCTGATTTCCTACATAACAGACAGAGTTTCTGTTGTCTCTTGAGTGCTACTGAAATCAAGGGTCAAGTTGTTGTCACTGTTTGCCGGCCGAACGTGCTGGTCATTTTCAATACCGATTTCAATTGCTGAATTGTTTATTGCCTCTCAACAGAAGTGAATTAATTGCTTGGTGCTGACTTCTTTTGGTCTAGCCGACAGCTCCATATTCCTTTACTGTTGACTACTTAATTATTGCTTCAATTGGTTGGTGTTGGCTGCTACTCACATTGTTTGAAGAAAATAAATTACTATTCATGTGTATGCACATACAGTTCAGGTTTATGGTACTATTTATCCAACGCTAAGAGAAGAAGACGCTGCACTACTGATCTTTGAGTTGTATCGTGAAATATTAGGCCAACAATCGGGATCCATCTAATCAACTAGTTGGATACTCATTAGGTTTCCTTAGAATACCCCACAAAGAAGTACTTATCGGATTTGGGTGTGAGTTTTTCAGAAGTCAAACGTTTTACATAAACCTCACAACCCCATATCCTGAGGAAAGATAATCTGAGACTCTTCCCGGTCCATATCTCATATGGTGTATTCTTTACAGTTTTTGATGGAATCCTATTTAAAGTGAAAGCTGCTATTTTTAGTGCGTATCCCCAGAATTGCAATGGAAGATCAGATTGGCTCATCATTGACCGAACCATATCTAACAATGTTCGGTTCCATCGTTAAGACACCCCATTCCATTGAGGAGTTTCCAGCGGAGTAAATTGTGTAACAATTCCACACTTTTTTAGATGATCACCAAACTCACGGCTCAAATATTCACCTCTACGATCAAATCGTAGACATTTGATTGTCTTGCCAAGTTGATTCTGCACTTCATTATGAAATTCCTTCAAATTTTCAAAGGATTTCGACTTATGCCTCATCAAATAGACATAGTCATATCTACTAAAATCATCAGTAAAAGTTATGAAGTACTGAAAACCACCTCTAGTCGGAGTGCTAATTGGTCCACATACATCCGAATGTATTACGACCAGTAGATCACTCGCCCTCTCACCTCTGGTCGTGAAGGGCGCCATTGTTATCTTGCCAAGTAAACAAGATTCACATGTTTCAAATGATTCAAAATCAAATGAGTTTAGAAAACCATCTTTATGGAGCTTCATCATGCGCTTCTCGGTTATATGACCTGAGCGACAATGCCAAATAAAAGTGGGATTCATATCATTAGGTCGCATCTCTTAGCATTTATGTTATAGACAGGCATATCCTCAAGATTCAATACATACAATCCATTCACCAATGAAGCATGGCCATAAAGCATATCTTCAAAATAAATTGAACAACAATTGTTCTTTATTCGAACTCATAACCTTCGCTCCTAAACAAGAAGCGAAATAATGTTTTTTTTTAAAATTTGGAACATAATAACAATTATTTAGTTCGATAACTAATCCTGAGGATAAAACTAATGGTAAACTGCCAATAGCTAATGCAGCAACTCTTGCTCCATTGCCCACACAAAGATCAACATATCCTCTTGCCAAACTTCTACTCCTTATCAGTCTCTGCATCGAATTGCAAAGATGAGCAACTGATCCGACATCAAATACCCAAGAACTGGTGAAGAAGTGGCAAGATTAATTTCTATAACATTTATGAAGGGATACAGGTAGGCTACACTAGCTGGCAATTCAAAAATCAAACATGTAAACTAGGACGCCATGCAAGCAAGAGATCACAGATCGTTACCACCAGACGTGCAGTGTAGCGGAAGAAGAGTTGGAGCAGCCTGGTCCAACGAAGAGCGCGTCGATGTAGTGGTCATAGTCAATCGTCTAGCGTAGTCGATCGTCCAACGTTCTCAGTGCCGATCATGTCCTCCAGCAACCAATCGCGTTCCTCACCAAGGTTGTGGATTGTCCTCAAGCGCAACAACAACTGCAGTAGAGCCTCTACGGTATCCACATGTTCAGGAAAGGAACCCCGTGCGCTGGTGTGCTAGCACCAAGTCACACGGTAGAGCTCTCTTGAGAAGATGGCGGCTAGGGTTTCGGTGGAGCAGCTCACATTCTATCACACCTATCCCAATAGCCTCAAGCATCTCCTTATATAGTGCCTATGACGGATCCTATCTGAACAAGTTTTGTTCCAACCCATTAAGTGCATGACCCGTTAGGTTCATGCTTAATTAGTTGTGACTCGGAAACCCTTTCCGATCACGAGTCGTTAGAGGCTCCTAGCAGGACATAACAATTCCCGAACACACATAGAATATATTGGACGAAGAGTCACAACCATTCCATATTCAGTTACGACCTGTTAATACTTAATTACGACCAGTTCGTAACTCCTTACAACCAGTTAGTGATTATGTTCGAACAATCTACGACCAACTCGTATTTCCATACGACTAGTTCGTGACTATGTTCGACCAGTCTACCACCAGTTCATATCTCCATACGACTAGTTTGTGACCATGTTCGACCAGTCTAGGAACAGCTCGTATCTCCATACGACCAGATCGTGACTATGTTCGAATAACTTCATGTGGTTGATACTTTGACCACTAGTGGCATGGTCATGCACTTTCTTTATCCGACCACAACGAGGGGCCCAGACACATCGCTCCTGTTATGTTAGGAGGGGCAAATCTCATATCTGACTAGTCATATTTCTTTTCATGTTTCTAGCATACCCGAAAGCTACCTTTATAACTACCCAGTTATGAGTAGCGTTTAGCAAACCCTAAGAGTGTTATTACACATGTAGGAAACCATGCTGATCTCAGGTCTAAGGATTATACATCATCATTGCTTGAGACCAACTAATGACACATAGAATCATAACAATCTCAATAGTGTCTCAAGATGGGTCAAACCAACACCATGTTCGATAACATGTGTCCATATTATTGGTTTGATATCTCCATATTTATGACTCGTGAAACATAGTCATCAACCAATACATATGGTAGTCTATTCATATTTGTTCTCATATGTTTTTGACTAGGGAACGTTTAAGAATAATCATCGCATTTGGATATAACAAATTTGGATTAATAACTATACCCAAAAGCATTTAAATAAATACTTAAAGTAAATGCAGTAATTTGAATCAATATAACTTTTGAAAACTGGGTTCAATATGATAAAGGTATAACTTACCTTGGAATAGGTCTAGGTACTGATCTTGCTCTTGAGATGCTCCTTCTTCTTCAAATCTTCCTCAAGTATCAACGTCTACTCACAAATGAAGTAAACAAACAAAACAAATAAATAATAGAGGCAAAACAAACTCCAAAAATTAAATAAAAAACTCTAATAAATAGATCTTGAATTTAGATGAATTTAGAAATTTCAATGAGCTCAATCGGAATTCGGATGCAAAAAGATATGGGCTTTGGAAGATTGAATCTAAAAGAAACCCTAATTTAGGATTATTCTGAATTTTTGAATTATTTCTTAAAAGAAAAATCAGATTATTGCGCAACGATGACGTCAGCAATGGATTTTTCGGAATAAGAAAAATAAAAAGAAAATACTGACATGTGGGACCCACACGTCAGTCTCACGGCTCCTGGTGAACTCGGTTCACCGAGCCAATGGATCTGGACTACCACGTGTGCGCGTGCATGGGTGCTGACTGGACGACACGCGGCTGCCACGCACGCACAACCACTAACGTTGGCGCTGGCGTGGCTCGACAGCGAGGGGAGCGGCGCTCGGATCCCAATGGATCCGGCGAACGACGGTGGCTCAACGACGATGGGTGGTACGGGAAGGTAGAGAAGGTGACGGTGATCACGTTGGTGTGCTCACAGGTGGTCGTGGATGAGTGTGGCGGCCGGCAGTGAGGTTGAAGCGGCGGAGAAGACACGGCTCGGCGGCGGCGCGACCGTGGTTCCTCGAGGAAATTAGTGTGCTCACCAGTAGCTCTCAGCGGCGAACCCGAAGAGGTGCTCGATGACAGCTAAAGTTCACCGGCTATGGCTCAATCCGGTGAAGAAGCTCACGGCGGCGCTAGGGTTCGAGCTCCAAATTCGGTGGAAAGGCGGCACGCTAGGGTTGGCGGCTTTGGGGAAAAGGCGGCGGGGTTGGCTGCGATCCTCGTGACGCGGTCACAGCTTTAAATAGGGCTAAGGAACGGTGAGTTTGCGTCGAAGGGACTCATCACATGATTTTTTATAGGCGTTTTTAAAAGTAGCAGCAACATTTTTAGCAGGCACATCTGTAATTGGTTCCTCTAGAACATGTTTCTTTTTATCTTGCCTAAGAACAATTCTTAGGATGCAGGACCAATCCGCAAAATTTGTTCCTTTCAGTTTTTCCTTTTCAAGTATCGAATGTAAAGCAAAATTGGATGTAGGTGCAACAATTGGTGCCATGATCTACAACATAAAATATGCAAAACTAAGACATATGTTCAAGAAAAGTAACTTATATTAAACAATTTAATAAAAATACTCCCACTAAATACCATATCCCTCTTATGACATTTAGTGATTCAAGACCAATAATCAGTTAATCTACTAGTGAGCTTTGGCATCACTGCTAAAAGATTGGTGAATTTGGTAAGCAACCCTTTGCTAATCATATCTCTATATAAATCTTGTTGTTGGGTGGCATCATATGCTCTGGCACCCAACCCTATGCCCCAAGGTCCATAACCGTTATGATGACCTTGTCAAGTTAGACCAATGCAATGCGTGTAAGTGTCCGGCACAAACCCATCTAGTCAAGGAAAATTAATGGCACTCTTCTTTAGCAAGACCTACCATTAAAATACATAACTTCGGATGGTGCGACTAATTGGGAGGGCATTAATTTAACTTAATATTATGTGAGGGAATTTTAATTCTACCATGTTATAAGCATTCAAAGCAACTAGATAACATACATAGAAATAAACAGAATATAAAGGCATTCACAAACATTAGTATTGCATCGTGATATAGTATGACCCTTCCACATGGTGATCTCCATCGCTGTGCTTCCTGTTCGCCATGTCTCCAAGTATTCCCACTAAGCCATTACTCCTAATAGCACTAGTAATAAATTACAAGGAGTGAAGAAGCATTACAAGTTGACACGTAGGTCGTTATACAAATACAGATAGCCTTGGGCTGCAATAAGCATGACATACAGGTCATGAACATCACACACACACATGTATCTCATACATTATAGGTCATACTATTCACAAAAACAAGTTATGTATAAAATCACATTCTATCTAACGGATGGTGTGAAGTAGCAATACCAAAAACCAAGGTCCTTTTCGGCGGTTCCGCTTGTTGGTGAGCGGAGCGGGGTCACAAGGGTGGCAGCCCTTGTTTCAAAATTTTCTGGACTACATATATCCAATCTATTATTTTGTCCATGTAAATCACATTGGATTAATCACATTAATCCTTTTCGATCGCAACTCTGATTTGATCGACCAGATTGATCTCCGCCTGCTCCATGGATTTATGATCACTATCTGCCCCAATGGCGAAAACCGACCGGTAGAGGCAAGTCGTGATACGACCATGAAAACACAATCCTGAAATAACGATTACGAACCTGTAACACCCCAGCCAAACAA
The DNA here is from genome assembly GCA_036346405.1 of Phyllostachys edulis. NCBI lineage: Eukaryota > Viridiplantae > Streptophyta > Magnoliopsida > Poales > Poaceae > Phyllostachys > Phyllostachys edulis. The sequence goes on along the minus strand of JAYEVD010000778.1, from coordinate 42,170 downwards.
AGGCCTGGGATGCTACTAAATAAACATGATAACTAATTAAAACGTAAGACATAACTCTAATTTTCGACAGAACCTCCTTTGTATAGCTAAGTATACTGGAGGTTCCAACAGTAGATTGGATATATGTAGACACGGGGATTTTTATACAGGTTCAGGCCTTCTGCTGGGAGAATAACAACCCTACTCCTGTGTGTATGTATTGAGTATGCTGGATTACAAAGTGGGATCAAAGACTAGAGTATAGTGCTTCTAATCTCCTGGTGCCTGTCTCTCCTCTGTCCTGTTGATCCTGGCCTATTATATTGTCTCCGGGATGCACCGTTAGATCCATATTAACACGCCAGATCGTGGAGCTGTTATCGGGAGTTATTGCGGGAGCTGTAACGTTCCCACGTCGCTGGGCAATTATCATCATAACAGGGGGTTAAGTCATGCTATTATTTCAGGGAATAACAGCGCAATTGATTACCCATATCCGGGATACGGCGTATGATATTCCTTTATCGACTAGGCCCACATATGCGTGAATCTTGTCGTGAGGATCGGTCATAGAAAGACTTACGACGGTTGGTGGTCGTAGGAGAGCTACGACCACGGATCAATCGTAGTAGAGCTTACGATTATGGGATAGTCGTAGAAGGGCTTACGACTATGGGGTAGTCGTAGGAAGACCCACGACTACTAGAAGGTCGTAGGAAGACTTATGACCTCCAGCTTCTCCCTTATGAATATTAAGGGGTGTACACAAGAGTTATATGACGTCATTAATACCCATAATATGAATTATGGATATATAATAAAATAAGGATTGTTATATCCTCGTCATCTAGCCCCCCAGCTTAAGCGAAAGTAACTTACTTTATAAAAAAGGAGCTGTAGATAGTTTTACGACTAGTAGGTGGTTGCAGAGACATGGTCGATGGAAAGACTCTTCAACTAGTGTTTCATTTGACTAGAAAATAGCATGGTCAAGAAGGTTGTAAAATAATCTTACGACTTGCAAGGTGATCGTAGAAGATCTTTCGATTTCCAAGTCGTCGTAGTGCCAAGGTCGGAAGTAAAATCTTTCCGATTGTTTGTGTTTGACCAGAAAAGACTTGGTCAAAAAGATAATTTCGCTTGAGGTGTAAAAAAGGACTTGGTTTCCTTGAATAGACAAATTTAAGAATCTGAACCGACTCTTATAGATCTGTCTGTTGGAGTAATTCCCGAGGCATCGACAACCGTTGAGAAGCCATGTCTCTTCATCTTCAGGCGAGCGGTTATAAATATTTACCGTGGGTGAGAATAAGGCTCTTTACCTTCCCCCAAATCGCTCTTGTTGTTCAAACTTTCGAGTTCTCCGTCACCGACCAAATCGGGCCCTCTTCCCCAATCGTCCCAAATCGCAACCTTCATTTTTCCAGGAGAAATGGCCGGAGCCGCTTCCCAGTGGGTCGAATCGGAGATGGACACGTGAAAAATCCAAGCTTTGGTCAACTCCGAGAAGATCCCGAAGGCTGAATTCGTGAGATGGATCGAAGCCACCGGGCAGCATTGGCCATCGAAGGAGATGGGGCAAAATCCTGTCTTCCAAGCTTTCTGTGAGTGTGGTCTTCGATTACCCGCTCATCCTTTCCTTACATTGGTACTCGAATACTTCCAAGTAGAGTTGGTGAACCTCGTTCCCAACTCAATTACAATGTTTGGGGTGTTCGTGTACCTTAGTGAGGCCTACCTGGGGATCTCGGCTGACCTGGAATTGTTCTGGTATTACTACGGAATGACTCGGTTTGGCGAAATTGCCGGGAGCTGTAGTCTGAAGCTCCACGACGGTAAGTCGAGGGAGTACATTCCGATGCTTACTCGGTCTTCATGGCCGGGGTGGAAAAAGAGGTGGTTCTATTGGGAGATCACCAATGAGGACAACCTCTCTTTCGCTGGAAAGCCGGTCGAGAAGGTCCCTTCCTGGGATTCGACTCCCAAGGACCTTGGCCGGATTGCCCCTTTCATTCGAGCCATTGTCAACCTGAAGGAGGAGGGCCTTGCCGGATGGCATGTGGTGAAAGATTTAATCACACGCCATATCAGCCCTCTGAAGAAAAGGTCCTATCCAATGTGGAGGTATTCTGGGTCGGCAGACCCGGCCAGGGATTATGAGGAGGGTAAGCAAAACCTTGAGCTCTTGCCTTCTTTCTGTTAATTTTAAGTTTGGCTTATTGAAGGTCCTCTTAACCCTGCAGACCTTTCTCAAGAGGAGATTAACGCTAGAGTCAAGCTCATCTGTGAGAAGACTCCAGCACACATTGTGGCGCCTCCCATCCTGGTCGACTTGTCCCCAGAAGCTAAGATGGAGCGCGACCAGGGGGTTGTCGTAGAAAAGCTTACGACTAGTTTTTAATATCTCTCTTTCTGATATTTGCAGAAAGTAGGCATGGAGAACCGTCAGGACGATGAGGAAGTCGAACTGATGGTTGGTGCGGCTGTAGAGCAGTTTGTTCCTCCCGCAGCTAAGAGACGAAAGATTGTCAAAGCCGTCGACAAGGGGGGAGCGAGCCCCAGCTCTGCCGCTGTGCAAGCAGATGTTCCTCGAGCCCACGAGGAGCGAAAGCTTGCAGCTAACCGCCAGTAAAGGGGTGTTAAATCGGGTTCCGCTTCATCTCGCCTCCCCGCTAACCTTGCGGCGAGTAATCCGATCTCAGAGGAAGCAATCGCAGCAGGAATAGCTGCAGTGTTCAACCCGTAGCTCCCAAGATCAGGGTACCCTTTTATTACGATGATAAGGCCTTCGCAATTTCTGCTTCTCGCAGCTTTATTAAGCGACTAGAAAAGGAGAATGGAAGAGTTTTATGTCTTTGTGAAGTAGATCGCCCGCCACAATACGTAGTCGAGGGCGATCTTGTTTTGTTGAGGTGGTCGAGGCGTGTCTCGACCATCCGGAGAGCCAGGGGCTCGAGAGAGTTATGGCGTTTGACCAAGCTTCACGACCGGATGTGGTCGTAGCCTCCTCAACTCGAGTCTCAACGGGCGTGGTTGAGAAAAAGTCGAAGAAACCTTCTTTAGGAAGGATCGCTTTCAAGTTCAAAGTCAAGTCGGCACTAGAAGGTATGCAAAAGAAACAAAAGTGTAAGAACGGTATTTACCTTTTGTTTTTACTACCGATAGTACTTTCCTTTTGTGGTTTTAGCGGCCTTTCTCTCCATCAAGGTCGTCTCGCCAAAGATTCCACTGAGGTTTCTTCGACAGCGAAGGAACGCTCGTGGCGATGGTCAAGAATCCACTATCAAAGCGGCGGAGAGCCTGTTGTTGTTTTGGCAGCTCGACCATTGGAGAGGTCGTGAGAATAGGGTTACTACTGACCAGCGAGGTCGTGAAACAAGAGGCGAAGATGGGGAGACATCCGGCCATGGGGATGAAACATCCGATCATTGTCTTTGAGAAAGAAGTTGCCACGGATGATCCTCCTAGCCTCCAAGGCCAAAATTTGTTGGTACTACCGTCCTCGAGGAGGACAAAATTGAACTCTTGACCATACCCTCGGGTTCTTCGCTCCTGCCACGGCTGTGGGCTCCCGTGCGTTCAGGTCTCGTGACCGTGTTCCCCACCCTAAGGACATTCCCAACAGAGGAGACATTTTTGACAATGAACGTCTTGAACGGGTATGGTGGAACCTGGTCGATGGGATCGATGAACTGAAGGACCCCACGAGGGTGGTATCTTCATTTGCTCGGACCGCCATGGATGTAAGTGCCTGAGGGCTAGTATTTACATTCATGCTTTTTCATGCCTCTTACTGCCTTTCTTTATGCAGAATGCGCTGGGACAAATGGTCACTATCGCTGAATACCGCAGGCAACTTGTCCAACTGCGACAAGATAAAGCGCTACTCTGTGAGCAAGCGGAGAGGTGGTAAGTAACTGCTTTTCGTAACCTTTCATATTTTAGCCACGTACACAGTACTTGCGGGGGTTTGTCGTAGAAGATCTTACGATTGATTTAATGATCGTAGAAATACTTGCGACTAGGGTATTGTCGTAGAAGCACTTACGACGAGGAACTGGTCGTAGAAGAACTTACGACCAGGAGGTCGTCGTAGAAAGACTTACGACAAAAAACTTGGTCATAGGAGAACTTACAACCGGGAACTATGCTGACGTCTACCCTTTCTTTTTACAGGTTTAAGAGTGACGAGAAGACCTTAGCTGACTCTCTCGACTTTGAGAGAGCCAAGAAGAATCAGCTAAGTGAGAAGGTTGAAGACCTCGAGAAGAAGCTTCTGGAGGCAAACTTCTACAAACCGAGTCGTAAGGACAATTGATCGGTAGGTGCTGAACTTAAGACCGCTTTTGACCTTCTTTTCTTTCTCTGATCCTTATTCATTTTCAGAAAAGATCAAGAGGTCCAGGCGTGGAAGCGGCGCCATATAAAGGATCTTTGCTTCTCCATAGAAGAAGTCAAGAAGTTGGACTCTCGGCTTGTTGGTAAGCAAATCTTTACAGGACTAATTGATTGTGTTTTCTTCTCGAGGTCATTTCCTTTTCGACTAGTCTTATTCTTTTGAGCAAATGGTGCAAACGAAATGACCGTGAGGCTTCGACTTCAATCGGGAGGAAATGAAGGCTTTGAAAATCAATCTTCAAGGCAACGTTTACTTGAACAAAGTACTCGGTGGGCTTCATCTTTGAGGATTGCTCCTCGTGGCGACACCTTTATGCGCCCATTCAGTGCCATTGGCAAGCAAGTTGGAACTTTGCAAGAGTTGGTGGCCGCTCTGAAGGCCAACCAATCGACTCTATAAAGGATGCGATGCAAGAGGCGATAAGATTTGTCTTAGCAAAACTTAAGGCTCATGATCCCAACCTTAATTTGCAGACTGTCATAGATGACTTGATTGCTCTAAAGCGGTAGACAATTAATGACAAACTGCGATCGTTCTTGACTTCGATTCTGAATGATGCAAAATAGGATCTCCCTTGCCGAGTAGTGCGCACCAAAGTCTGTAAAGACAAATGTTTTGTTGATGTAATATATATAGTCCATCATGTTTCTCGCAAATCATCTTGTCAAGTAGTTAGTAACTCAAAAGATAATTGATTTAAAAATAGACTAAGAAATGAAGTCAAGTTAATAACTTTATCCTAGCCCCGACTATTTGCTAGGTTTATTTAGATAAAGCGAGTAAATAGTGTTCAATGGGTTTTCTAAAAAGAGAGGTTTAACTAACTTACAGCCGTTTGATCACAATTATCATACCTTTGGTCGAAAAGAGTAGGAGCGAGTCAACACTAGGAAGTTCCTTCTAGTGGGGTGACCACATGCGAGAGAGGAGAGGCTTCGACTAGATGATGTTACTATCTTTGACCAGATTAATCAAATCAAGAACGGTCAACTCGAGTTAGATAAACGTCTGGAGTTCCTTTAAAAATTTGTTCAAGTTATTTCAACGCGCTCAGTAGGTTCGCTCTGGTAGCAAGAGTTAGAAATAGAACGACGCTAGGAAGATCCTTCTAGTGGGCAAGACCACGTGCAGAGAGGAAAGATTTCGACTATGTGTTGTAACTTTCTCCGACCTGTTAAAACGAACCGAGTTTGTTGAAAATAGTCGAGCAGATTTGGAAAGTGTACTCGGCTTAATTTATTTTTCAAAAAGATGGATGAATAAATAAACTAAGGTACTAAGAGTTCGTTTGACATTATTTCAACCATGTTTTGGACCCAAGCTCTTTGTGTTGGTAGAAAATGGAGCAACGAATCGACTCTAGGAAGTTCCTTCTAGTGGGCGGGACCACATGCAGAAAGGAGAGGCTTCGACTAGGTGATGTTACCATCCTTTCGACCAGTGTAAAGATGGAGTGGGTACTGGTCATAGAATGTCTTACAACCAGTTTGTTGTCGTGGAAGAGTGCACGATCAAGAACTGGTCGAGGGTGAACATTCGACCAGGATATGGTTGAAAGAATCTGTCAAAGTGCTACTCGAAGTAAGACAATAAAGATAGAAAGAACCTAATGCTTTATTGAATGGTTGGTCTTTTACACGTAGAATTTGCGTAGCTGGTCGATATTCCAAGAATTTGAGAGGATTCGGCTGTCTTCCATTGCCAGTCGTACCGAACCTAGTCGCATAACATCGACCACTGTGTAAGGGCCTTCCCACTTGGCGGAAAGCTTGTTCCGATTAGACTGGGATTGAATTTTCCTCAATACCAAGTCACCTACAGCAAGGTTGTGAGGTTGGACCTTCGATCGTAGTATTTCTTGAGGCTTCTTGGTAGACTCTTGAGCGGATTAAGGCACGATTCCCTTTTTGGCGAGGTTAATGTCATCCGCTCGAAGTTGTTCTTGGCCATTGAAACTCTCGACCCTCGTGACTGATCTTTAGTTACGGCGGAAGCATGGCTTGACGCCAAAAAACTAGGAAAAAATGTGTTTAGCTTTGTGGCTTACTAGTAGTCGTGCTAGCGCCTATATCTTGAGGTAATTCTTGTACCTAAGCCCCGGCGCTTGACAAGCTGGGTCGAAAACTCGAGTTTTAATTCCCAGCATTATTTGGCGTTTGCTCTTTTGACTACCCCATTGGTTTGGGGATGGGCGACAGCGTATGAGAGCTTGGTACCCAACTCGTCGTAAAATTCTGAAATTTTGCACTCGAAAATTGTTTACCATTATCTTGTGATTATTAGGCCTAGGACACCAAACCGAGTAATCACGCTTCTCATTATGAACCGTTTTGCGGCTTCCGTTGTTATCGATTCTGAGTTTGGCTTTGATCCATTTTGTGAGCGTATCAATAGCCACAAAAGAACTTCGAAGCCTCCTCGAGCCTTTGGGAGCGGTCCTAGGATATCGAGACTCCAGTGCAAAAGGCCAAGATAAAGGGATTGTTTATAGCGCTGAGCTAGTTGGTATATTTGCTGCTATAAACGGCATTGTACACATTTCTTAACCAACTCTTTGGCATCATAGAGGGTGTTGGCGGTAAAATCCTTGTTGAAAGGCTTTTTTCGACCAGCGTTACATAGGAAGCATGAGTTCCTGAGATGCCCCAAAGATATGTCATGAAGGAGGTTTAGTCCTTCTCTCTGCGGTATGCATCGCATGAGTACCTTGAGTTCCTCGTTTATAGAGGACTCCTTCGACCAAAGTATACATTTGGCCTTCGGGATAAGCGATCGCTTGAGATCGTCTTGAGTCTGGAACCGATCGAAGATACTTGTGGATGGGGTCCATCCAAGTATCCTCGTAATCTAGAGAGTTGTCTCAATAGGAGATGTCTCCGGTGTGTCCATCGAGCGGCTTTTGGAGTTGCTCCAAGAAAACCCCTTTGGTACTTGTGATCGGGAAGATATTCGAGCAAGTCGTGTTGCTGCGAGAAATTATCCTTCGAGGATAAATTGTACCTTGAAACGAAAAAATGCTTTTCAAGCTTTCTAACCTCCGATAAGCACCGAGACATGGTCGGATTAGAACCTTGGTACTCTTTTCGACCTGATTCCACGACTAGTTGAGAGTGTCCACTTACAAGTAGTCGTCGAAGCGTGAGCGCTTTAGCAGCTTCGTATCTTTGACGATAAACCTTGATACGCCCACGTTGTTAGTGGCACGAAAGTTAATTGTATGACATACTTTAAGGACTCTCCGTTAGGAGATTCCAGGACCACCCCAGCCCCCGAGCTACTTAAAGTAAGTGACCTGTCAAAGTACATCGTCCACTTTTCGTGGGTATCGTACTGGGGATCTGAGCAGTTAAGGATTTGTACATTCGGTGACAAAGTCTGCCAAAATTTGGGATTTAATGGCGTTCGGGACACGAAATGGAGGTCGAACACCCCAAGTTCTCTTGACCATTTAGACATGTGTCCTTGCTTCTCTATTTTGGAGGATTACTCCCAAGGAAACTTCGAGACAACACAATTATCTTATCTTTGAAAATAATGCATGATTTCTCGAAGACATGAGGAGAGCATAGAAAGCTTTTGGACACGAGGGTAACGCTCCTTAGGTGCATGCAAAACTTCACTTACGTAGTACATCGTCGTTGAGCGTTTTCACGTTCGTGACTAATCTTTGCGCTCCTTTGCCGATGTAGCGGACTAGATAAATTAAGGCGTCTCTTACGGTTTCGGAAACCAGAATATGAGCACTCATAAGATATCTCTTGACATCCTCGAAGGCATCGTTTGCCTCTTCCGACCACTCGAAACCCTCATGTTTCCTTAGAAGTTTGAAGAAAGGTAGTCCTTTTTCCCCCAGGCGTGCTATGAAACGACTTAAAGCCGCCATACACCCTGTGAGCTTTTGGACTTCCTTCTTTGTGGTTGGAGAGCGCATTTGAATAATGGCTTTTATCTTTTGAGTTTGCTTCGATCGTCAAATGGAGACCGTGAATCCAAGCAATTTTCCCGAAGAGACTCCAAACACACACTTTTCAGGATTGAGTTTCAAGTGGTTTTTTCTGAGGTTGTCGAACGTCTCCTGCATGTCTGAAACATGATCAAGCTGTTTGATGCTTTTTACGAGTAGATCATCAACATAGGCTTCCAAATCTTGGCCTAGCTGAGGTGAAAATGTCGATTGCATCAAATGTTGAAAAGAAGCGCCAGCATTTTTTAGACCAAATGGCATTTTGATATAGCAAAATATACCAAATGGAGTAATAAAAAACTTATTTATCTTCTAGACACATATTTATCTGGTGGTAACCAGAATATGCATCTAAAAAACTTAATGTTTCGCAACCAGCATTAGAGTCGACCAACTTATCGATACGAGGTAAAGGGAAATCATCTTTTAGACAAGCTTTATTAAGATCAGTAAAGTCCACGCACATTCGCCACTTGCCATTAGACTTCCTAACCATTATAGGGTTGGCCAACCACTATGGGTGGTTAACTTCTCTTATAAAGCCTGCTTTAAGTAGCTTGTCCAATTCTGATCTTATAGCATCTCGTCGATCAGGGGCAAATCTCCGTAATTTTTGTTTTACGGGTACTTTGTCAGGCCATAAAGCTAGCCTGTACTCGATCACTTCCCTGGAGACTTCGGGCATGTCGGATGCTTGATACGCGAAGACATCTGCATTTGCTCGGAGGAAAGTGATGATGGCGTCTTCCTACTTGGGGTCGGAAGTATCACCGATGCGAACAGTCTTCGAAGGTTCCTCCTGATCCAGGGGAATTTCTTTGACTTGGTTGTTCGGCTTGGGCGCAGCTTTAGGCTTCTAGTTCTTGGTCGAAGGCTGTCCTTTTTCTTCCCGAGCTGGTATCTGACCAACCATCTCGAGGGATCGACGATCACACGAGTGCGCTATCTTCTTATCACATTGAATTGTGATTACTCCTTTGGGACCTAGCATTTTAAGACATTGATACCCATAATGAGTTGCCATTAAGAATTTTACCAAAGCTGGTTGTCCGAGTATGGCGTTATATGCCGTATCGAAATCGACCACAACAAAGGAGATCTTCTCCGTCCTGAAATTACTTGGTGAACCAAATGTTAAAGGAAGGGAAACTTGACCAATGGGTTTGGCCGAAGACCCTGTACAATACCTTGAAATGAATATCTTACCGGTCTTACCTTGGTCCTAGCTACTTGCATTTCCTCCAGGGTACTCGTAAATAGAATGTTTAACGAGCTTCCACCATCAATCAACACTCGATTTACTCGACAGTTGTTGATGGTGGGTTCGACCACGATCGGATAGCGACCTGGCTGAGTTGAAGGGATCGGGCAGTCATCCTTCTCGAAAGAGATGGTGACTTCCGACCACTTCGGTACTTTATTGACAAGAGGAGAGTCAATGGAGTTTACCTCGCGTTGGACTGCCTTAAGCTGTCGTCTTGACTCGTACGCCGATGATCCCTCAAAGATGTACTCGATGGTGTATTCGGGATCTTGAAATGGCATGTCCTCATTGTCATCTAACTGTGTACGACCACTGGCTTGCCCCACTTCTTCGAGGGTAGGAAGTGGTCCTTTGTCGTTGTAGTAGTCTTCGAGTTTTCGTTGGAAAACTCGGCAATTGCGAAGGTCATGTCCTTCCTTTTTGTGGAAAGGACACCACCTGGGCTTATCGTTCTTCCGTTCGGGGTGCTTACCTTTGCCTCGATCTTAGATTTCTTGGCCCTCTTATCCTTCTTTTTTCTACCTTCGCCAGTCTCTTGAGGGTGCTGGTCATCTTGATCGATGATTTTGGTCCACTCAACTGCTTCGTCAGCAGTAGCGTACCAATCAGCCATCTCGAAGAGTTCAGCCACAGCAGCGGGAGGATTCAAAGCGATGTCCTCCGTGATCCTTCGCTCTGGATTGCACAGCTTGAAGGCTCGATATGAATCGTCGAAATCGAGGAATAGAATTGCTGAACTGGATAAAACGCTGATGAATTGGTGTAATGTTTCGTGGTTGTTTTGTCGTATCCTATGCAGGTCATCCTCCTTTCCGGGGCGATGGTAGGTGCCCTGGAAATTAGCTAGCAACAGATCACAAAGGTGTTGCCACGAGTAGATCGACTCGACTGGTTGGTTTAATAACCAGGATCGAGCAGACCCTTCGAGCACAGTCGGAAGGTAATTCGCCATGACGCTTTCTCCTCCTCCTGCTGCTTGGACTGCAGTTGTGTAAATCTGAAGAAATTCGATGGGATTTTGAGACCCATCAAATTTCTCCATGTTCCTTGGTCGAAACCGGCATCCATGTCGATATTTACATAATCGGCCAAATCGAACCAGTTTTCCTCGTTCCACTCTCCTACCATGAGAGCATGAGAATTGGAAAGAGGAAGGAAAGCTGATGACTTGAAGGTCCCCACGGTCGGCGCCAACTGTCGGTGTTTTAGAACCGAACTTACGTAATGATTGTTTGATTCGGGGGGTTCCTCTAGGCTCAAGATCACATAGAGATGGAGACACGGGGATTTTTATACAGGTTCAGGCCTTCTCCTGGGAGAATAACAACCCTACTCCTGTGTGTATGTATTGAGTATGCTGGATTACAAAGTGGGATCAAAGACTAGAGTATAGTGTCTCTCCTGTGTCCTGTTGATCTTGGCCTTTTATATTGTCTCCGGGATGCACCGTTAGATCCATATTAACACGCCATATTGTGGAGTCATTACTGGAGTTATTGCGAGGGTATGCGTTCCCACGTCGCCGGCAATTATCATCATAACAGGGGTTAAGTTGTGCTATTATTTCAGGGAATAACAGCGCAATTGATTAATCATATCCTGGCATACGGCGTATGATATTTCTTTATCGACTAGGCCCACATGTCTGTGAATCTTGTCGACTGAGGACTGGTCATAGAAAGACTTACGACCAGTTGGTGGTCGTAGGAGAGCTTACGACCACAGATCAATCGTAGTAGAGCTTACGATTATGGGATAGTCGTAGAAGGGCTTACGACTATGGGGTAGTCGTAGGAAGACCCACGACTACTAGAAGGTTGTAGGAAGACTTACGACCTCCAACTTCTCCCTTATGAATATTAAGGGGTATACACAAGAGTTATATGACGTCATTAATACCCATAATATGAATTATGGATATATAATAAAATAAGGATTGTTATATCCTCGTCAGAATCAATTATGATAAAACTATGAGAAGTCTATACAAAGATCATTAAGCCATTATCAATTCAACCATATCATAAAGAATGATAATATCAACCATCAACCTCTATTTATTACAAACCAAATATTATCAAATGAAAGGTGAGGACAAGTTCATCTAATTTATAAGTGAATAATGTGAAGTGAAAGAAAGAATATGAAGTGAATGATGTGTTCCACGTGACTAAGCCCTCCCATGCATGCCGTCTTCAATGTTTAGCTAAAACAAATAAACACGGCAAGAATGAGTCCACGACTCAGCAAGTACAATAGAACAATGCAACAATACTGAATAAAAACAAAACAAATCACATAATAGAATACGAATGTAGAATGGATGAATAAGAACATAATATCACAGAATAGAATTCGAATGTATAATGGACGAATAAGAACATAACATCACACTATAGAATATGAATGTAGAATGGCAGAAATTATATGAATAAATGAAATGCATGAACTCTACTTCTGCTTATACCGGTATAGCCAGTGACACACCTGTCGGTGTTCACTTAGGCTCGCATTTATCAAAATGCGGGGATCCAAGGCCCGTATGAAGAAAGTTTCATAACGGGGATCTAAATCTGCCCACATTGGAATAGTGGGTCTTACGTGCCCATACTGGAATTGATGGTTCTTTGCATCCCACTCCCATGGGTGAATCATGAACAATGTATGAATGAATGAATATATGAATTTGGAAGATGAAAACTCAAGAAGCATGACTCACATACATGGAACAAAACAGAAATCAATGAAACCTACTCACAGACCATAGTACTCAGTCATGGCTTGAACATAAAACATTATGAACAAACAACAGCGGTGCATTACACATTGTACTTGTCCATATTAGAATAATGGGACTTCACTACCCACTCTCGTGAGTGAACATGAAAGAAGGAATGAATGAATATATATCGAGCGTAAACATACTACTCGAATAATCATGGTATATCAACTATGAAGGAAACAAGAAATACTAGAATTACCCATTTCATATTGACCAATCAAGTGGAACAAACAACAATCAAAACAATTCAATTGTACTTGCCTTTCTAATCATGATGCATTAGGAGGCAAGGACGAAACCACTAATCTCGAATCCTCCTCCTACACAATTGAATTACTTGAATAAGAAACAATGTGAATAAGACGCTACTACATAGCACGCTTAATCGCATCATCCTAAGCCCAAGGTTCACATATTTGTTCTATCCCATTTAACCGATAGTCTAGCAGGACGGTAAAATGGACAGCGGTACTAAAAACATCATAACTTTTGCTCTGAGACTCAAAACGGAGTGATCTCAAATCCTATAGAAAGGTAACGGAAATATCCACATTAAACTAGTTGGGTGAATCCTCTAGTTCGGCCAATAGCTTAGCCTAGCATTCAACTGAAAGTCTAACCTATAAACTGTCCAACAGAATTGGACAGCAGTAGAGAAACACTCATAACTTTTGATTGGATTAACCAAAATCCAAGATTCTTATCGTTCTGGAAAGCTAAGAACATAATATTTAAAAGTCTAGTTGGCATGATACTCAGATTTTTGTCTTTAACAAAATGTGGCACACAGGTCAAAACTACTGTCAGAAACCGACATACAATTTGGACAGTCAAATTGTAACGTACATAAATTTTGTTCTAAAGATCCAAATAGGGTGTTATTTAACAATCTAGAAAGCTTATAAAAAATTATACAACAAACTAGTTGGGTGGAAACTCTGAATCTGCCCTTAACTTAATCATAATTTATTAAACAAAGTGACTGTTAATTCTCGTCAGACTTCCAGGACAGGAGGAAAGAATTCATAATAACTTTTAAACCGTAACTCAGAATTGAGTGATCTTTGAGTCTATGGAAAGATGAGAACGAACCCCACATAACTCTAGGAGATGGGATCCTCTATTTCGGACCCTAAACACATGAAAATAGGCGCACAATTAACAAGACAAAACCTGTTCTAATCGCAGCAGGGATTCGATCCACTAAACATGGCAAAATACGCATCTACTACTATCCAACCAGTGAAGATCATCGATCGTTACCCTTGTAGAACTGCTGGAGATTGCTGATCAAATCCCACGAAGAAATCTCCTCTTCTCCTCCTCTCTCCTTTTTCTTCCTCCACGGCCGGCCATCAAGGCAGGGAATCGGCAGCGATGGAAGACGGCAATGTGGGGAGGTGGAGCAGTAGGGGCTCATGGCTTGGGGAGGACATGGGGGCACCCAAGAGCCAGGGGAGGGGCGACGGCCAGCAAGGAGGAAGAGGGAGATGGAGGTGGCGGCCAACATAAGAGGGGGAGGGAAAAGGCGGCTAGGGTTTTTGGGGGGAGGGTGACGCCTCCCCCTATGGCCGTCTCCCCACCTGGGCCTCCTGGGCCAAGGGCCAAGGCCCAGGTTGGTTGATTTTCACAGAAAACCCCTTCTCAAAAGATTATTCTCTCTTTTCTTTATTGCAATTACTAACGAATATTGGAATAAATTTCCCTCTCCGAATAATATTCTCCCTAATTGATATTCGGGTTATTACACTTCCTATCCTGAGCTGCCGTATAAAATGTGTACCTATTTATGTCATATCCTTGCTATGTCACAATTGTAAATTGTAGTCCTTTTGCCAACCATAGCAATGTATCATCACTTGATGACCTCTAAGTGATTCGCACATTTAACCATTCGGTGAACCAATGGTTGTGCTCTCTTGTGATCCAAACCTCCGACTGGTCTGGATTCTGTTGGCGCACCATGTATTTGTGCTCGTCGATGTATGGGGACACTTGGGTCATGTGTTGCAAGACCGTGAAATGGGCTTGAGTGTACGTATCCAGATCGGGAGTGATTGATTTGCTTCGATGGTCCCGATACCATCCAGTCTTCCCTCATGATGAGATAGAGGCACACCTATTGGTTCCACCTGAGCCATGTAGTCGACGCAGAACTCAATGACCTCTTCGGTTGCATAACCTTCGATGATGCTACCCTCCGATCGAGATCGATTCCATCGTGAGGACTTGATAATGCCCATGTACCTCTCGAGCGAGTACATATGGCGTAGGAACACAAAGCTATATAACTTTATCTCTTTCACAAGGTGAACAATGAGATGGACCATGATATCGAAAAATGATAGAGGAAATACATCTCAAGATGACATAGAGTCGTCACCACCTCGACCTCAGAGCATCTAGTCCTTGGGGATCGATGACCTTCTAGCGATTGAGTTAAAGAAATAACATAGTCTCAAGATTGCCACTCGGACCTCGTTGGCAAGATACTCCTAATTACAACAGAAGTATTTGTGTCATCGGCACATGACAATCATGAGACTTCATACCAATTAATTTCTAATCTTCCATAGAAACAAGTTTCTTAATGTTAGCGGAGTAACGAGGCGGGACTTTCACACCATGGAAGCTCAGCACGATTCATTTCTCTCGGCCTTGGGCAGAGTGTAGCAAGTCGGGGAAGAATACGTTCATCCTTTATCGGTCTCTTTCGGTGCTAACTCGGTCCTTATGTCCATATCAACCAAGTCACGCCGTGCGTTAACACTATCCTTTGTTTTGCCACTAATGTTCAGAAAGAGACCAATCAAGCTATCACATACATTCTTCTCCATGTGCATGGCGTCGATGCGATGGCGAACTTCTAAGTTCTCCCAAGAAGGCAAGTCCCAAAAATTGACCTCTTCTTCAAGATGTTCTTATGACGGGTTCTTAATTTACGCCCCTTCCCAAGCACAACATCAATATCCTTAACCATATCATAGACCTCTTTCTCTCTAAAAGCCCTTGGAGCTGAACCGTCCTCCTTATTTTCGTCGAATTGTTTCTTCATCTTGCGGTATGGGTGAATCCTGGGAAGGAATCTACGGTGACACATATACACAGTTTTGCGCAAGTTGTTCAGCCATACACTCTCCGTAGCATCTAGCGGTCGAGCAAGCTTTGGCTCCTTTTGTCTTGGCTTGACAGGTTACCAAGGGCAGGAAAATCATTGATAGTGCAGAACAACATGGTGCGTAAAGTGAAGTTCTCTCGTTTATACGCATCCCATACATATACCCCTTCGTTCCACAGTGTCACAAGATCTTCCAGCAATGGTGCTAGGTACACATTAATATCATTCCCAGTTGCTTGACCCTTGGATAAGTGGTGACATCAAAATGTACTTCCGCTTCATACACGTACCAAGGAGGAAGGTTGTACATACATAGATTCATGGGCGGTGCTATGTTGGCTACTCATGTTACGAAAGGATTCATTCCATCTGTACTCAACCCTAACCTTATGTTCCTCGGTTCACTTCCGAACTCTTGAAGCTCAATCGAAGTTTCTCCATTGGGCGAATCACCAGGTTCTTAGCTTTCCATCTTTCTTATGCTCCTTCGAGTGCCAACGCAGCAATCTTGCTTCCTTTGGTTTTGCAATTAAATGCTTCAAGCGTGGGATCACGGTAGATACCACAACATCTTAGCAGGAGGTCCTTGCTTCACCTTAGCAGTATTCTCACACTTGTATTGGGATGCTTTGCACACGGGATATACATGCATGTCTGCATACTCTTTACGATAGAGAATACAATCGTTCGGACATGCACGTATTCTTTCTACTTCTATTCCCAATGGACAAAGAACCTTCTTTGCTTGGTAGGTGGTGATGGGCAACACGTTTCCCTCTGGAAGGATGTCCGCTAGGAGACCTAACAACGTCGTGAAACTCTTATCGGACCAACCATTGTTTGTCTTCCACTTCAGCAGTTCAATCACGGTTGACAACCTTGTGTATTCCAGCTTGCAGTCGGGGAACAAAGGTCTCACCGAGTCCTCCATTAAGCCCTCAAATTTATAAAACTCTCTCTCACTGTAGTTCTCTTCTGCATCGCATAGCATCTGATCCAGATTGTCATCGTGCGACCTATCCTCATCAAAAGCACAGTCCACATCCGGCATATCGTTGCCTTCCTCGGCGATGCCGTCATTATTAACTTCCTGTATAATCTGCTCTTCACCGTGACTGGTCCAACATGTATACCCTTTTTTCAAACCCCTTCGAATCAAGTGTGCTTCGATCTGCACCGGGTTGTTAAACATCTTCAAGTTACCGCAATCAATGCAAGGACAAGACATAAATTTTATCCTTCTTCAACATATCACCTTGGCGGCTCCTCTAAAAGCAAGCACGCTATTAATGTACTCTTGACTTACGGTTCTGCTTGTACATTGGTTTGGTCCATCTACACTCGCATGTAACAAATTAGTGTCAAATTAGATTAATAAACCACAAGTGCGTACTCTTCCTATTTACCAAACATACTTAAATTGATTAGCGATTAATTTATAGCAAACATAAAGGGTTATAGATTATTACCCTCGGAGTGATGACTTAAAATACCAAATATCTCTTGAGAATCCTCTCCTTCTCCTCCTTCCTCTCCTCCTCCTCCCTACCTCCTTCCTTCCCTTCCTTCTCCTCTCTGTCGTGGCGCAATGGGGAGGACCTCGTGGCGGTGGGGAGGACACAGGTGGCAGCTCAAATGGGAATAGCAGCCGGGGTTTGTGCGGCCTCAGGTATTTATAGTGCCGTGCCTATCACAAGCGGTTCTTAATAGGAACCGTCTGTGATACCGATGATTATCACAGACGGTTCTATTATGGAACCGTCGCGATAAATCATCACTGAATGGTTCCATAATAGAATCGTCGTGGTACGTTCCTTCGCTAATTTTATAGAGCGGGCTGTTCGGACCGTCCGATAGGAATCGGACGGTCCCGATCGAAGGAGACGTTCGAGACGGTTCTATGAGCGGTCATCTGGTCGGAGATTGGTCATGGGACCTTATCCGACTAGGGTACCCACGATGTAACCTCTGGAATCCTTATGACCACGGGGGTTGTTAGCCTTAGGGGTTACGACCACGAAGACGTGCGGTCTTTAATTAAATAAATGAATATTTAGAGATTTTAATCCTCGTCAGCTAGCCCCCGAACTTTAAATGAATATGTCGTGTGAACTCTTCTCCGATGAAATTCATATTGGCAAACCTTTATTTAATGACACAATAAACGAGGTGGTCTGTATTCACTTTAAAGTTGAGAAACTGTCTAGGGAACCGAAGAGTCATGTGTCCGTTGGACATCGAAAATTGTTTGTTCGTTGGACTTTTGGGTAACTCCTCTTTGCAGTTAAAGAACCGTGACTATAAAATCCCTTTGGTGTGCTTCCTAGAGGATTTTATGCTCTCAGACTTTCTTCAATCTCCTTTTTATCTTCTTGTGAAGAATCTCCTCCAACCTCCTTTATTCCTCCTACCCAAAACCTTCAATCGACCACTATTCATTCACTCAAAATCCAACCATGTCGAACTCGATCACCAAGTGGATGGTCTATGATCTAAGTGGGAAGAAGCTCAAGGCTCTAGAGGGGATCGGGATGCTTCTCGACAAGAATTTGATCAAGTGGAGATTAGCGGCCAAAGAGTACTTTTCAAGTGGCGAAGAAGGGGAAATCCCTGTTTTTCTTGCCTACATCGAGTACAGGCTCGAGTTTCTGGCTCACAAGTTCCTCTCCAATGTCCTGGAATACTATGAAGTCCAGCTGGTGAATTTGGCCCCCCAACTCCATTGCTAATCTCAGCATCTTTGTCTACCTTTGTGAGGCATACAGGGATCCCACCAAATCTGAAGGTCTTCGTGTCTTTCTACAAGATGGCGAAGTCGAAGAAGTCGGCCGTCGGACTAGGAGAGTGTTTGTCAGTGACACCACGATGGGAAGGCCGACAAGTACATCTCGATGTCTTGAAAGTCCTTGTGGTCATCATGGAAGAAGAGCTAGTTCTACATGACGGTCACAAAGGAAGGCGACCTCTAATTAAGTGAGCAAGGTAGTGAGCGAGAACCTCAACCGATGTCTCTTCGTGCGTATGGAAGAAAGGGCCATAAGATGGATTGAAGCCATCCAAGACCTCAGCGCCAAGGGCTTAACTGCTTGGCACGTGGTGAGACTTCTCCATGCGTCGGATAAGTCCCTTGAGGCTCGATCACGCTCCCGATCTTCTACATTGATCGTGACAAGGTGACCATGACGATAGGGAAAGTAAGTTCAAAAATCCCGACCAGTTTGGTTTATTTGGTTGTTTATTTCCTAACCTTGAAATCTCTTTATTCTTTTGAAGCCCTTTCCTCTGATGAAGTCAGAGAGCGGATCGAAATGATATGTGTTGGGGAGCCTAATGCTAAGGTCGCTTTTCCCCGATCTTGGCCGTTGTCTCCGCCAAGAGAGAATAGCAAGTCTCAAGGAAATAACAACTTTTTCATCATCTTTTATATATTCTTGACCAAAGATATGATTACGCTCTTGATAGAGGTGGCGGGTTGAGGGTAAAAGAGTCTAATGAGGGTTCTACTCCGATCGTTGTTCCGACCACTCCTACTCATGCCATGGAGGATGATGGCCTTCTAGAGGTAAGAAGAGCATTGAGAACATATATTTTGGATGGAAATTTCATCACCTAATCATTTTTTTATTTATGACTTAGGTGGAAGAGAAAGAGAACCCATAGTGAGAAGTTGCGGAGGTTGTAAGCCCCAAAGGGTTGTTCACGACGTGATAGTTGCTTGAAGCAACTCGCCACCGGAGGTCAACGAGACCACAACTTCGACTAGATGGTCAAGGATCTTGTTCTCGACCAGCTGGTCGAGGACATTTCCTCCAACATCCGATTGATGGTTGTGGGGGGTTTAACCAGCCCTACCAGTTCGGAACCAGTGTAATCGGTTGTCAAACCCCCGGGCATGGAATACCCGAATATCTTATGTGTATACTGTGCTAGTCCCAGGAATAAAGGCTAGCACACACATTCACAACATTTGGCATCACAATCATACATTCACATACTAATGTAAAGTAAAAGGTGCAATCTAGTTAAGCTATTACAAGAGATATTACAACCATGGTCGATCGCCAAATAAAGCGATCTTGAGAGAAACAAAGTAGCAAATGAAGTCAAGTAGTAGTAGCAAAAGTCCAAAGAAGTGCCCAAAATCCCTCGGGCAACCAACTTGGAAGCAAGACCTAAGTAGACCTGTCAAGAACCCTTGATTGCTAGGTGAAAAGAACTCGTAAATGTTCTGCAT
Organism: Phyllostachys edulis; assembly: GCA_036346405.1. NCBI lineage: Eukaryota > Viridiplantae > Streptophyta > Magnoliopsida > Poales > Poaceae > Phyllostachys > Phyllostachys edulis. The sequence continues at coordinate 22,430 of JAYEVD010000778.1, read as the reverse complement.
CGGATCATCTGCAAAGTCTAAAGCAACAACAATAGCAAACTTGAGTACTTGTGTACTCAAAGAAGACATGTAGTGTATCACAAAGATTATATTAAGTGCAAGGCTAACAAGAGTATGGCTCTATTCTACAAGTTCTTTTGTTCAAAGCCAAGTTTATTTGCAATAAACATAAGTAATAATTTGCAACAGTATTTAAAAGAGTAGTTTATGAAAGAATAAGTACAGTATTTGGGGAGAGAAGCGAGAATGAGCACTACTACCGTGCTTGCGAGCCAACACACAATGCAATAGCATACATGCAAGGTTTAACAAGGATGGCTCGGTTCTTTTATTTGCGAAAGCAAGCTTTTCAAATAACTTAATTACAAATCCTATGACTTAGCATTTTAACAAATTGCAATTTTGATAAAGAGATTAATGTGCAATAATTATTTTAGTAGAGGTTCCATCCGGCGGAAACTCTACCAATGCATCTTTTCAATTGGAGCTGCCTCTAACGACCACACTCACTGAGCTCGAAGACTCAGGGAAAATCCAACACAGGGCTAGGTGAGCCCTTCCACCATTTTCATACCACCCACAAAGTTTTGAAATAGAACTAACTCAAGTTATGATCCCCATGTCCGCCTTTGACCGTAGGCACTACTGCTTAAAGCAGCTTTATACTCTGCGAGAGGTTGTACACTTTACACACAAGAGATAGTCATACCCGTTACCCCACATGATTCCGTAGTCATGTAGTTGGGCGACAATCACAATAACCTTTCTAGATATCTCGCCCATCTCATTCATTTCACCCATACTGAGGTTACACCCATATGTTGTGCGGGATGTTCACCACAACGACTAGCTAGTGGCCCGACCACAACGACTAAGCGCAATTGAAACTTCACCTTTTGGTGTCCTTCCAAGCCGAGTATCTCCGCCGCTTGTACATCTTCGACCCCCTCCAATGAGATGACTTTCAGGGTTCGATAACTTTACTAAGCCAAGTTGCACTTTGCAGACTTGTGGTTGTACTTGTTTAACACGGGAGGTCATGACAAGATTAAGTCCTTAGGGTTATCTGGGCGGTTAATTCCACAAACCAACCAACCTTGTGCTCCCCGAGCACCCACCGCCTCACCATCCGCCCAGATAGAACTAGCAATTAGGGTTTTGAGGAGTAAACCAAATTATTTTCACACCTTTTAGTCAATGGATCACCAATGACTACCCAAAACATTTTATGTTTGAAGAAATGATGATTGGGCTATTTAATACCCCGGTACTTAAGCAAGGCTAGCATGTCGCTTAAGAACACCCTATAACTAGTATTACCATAATTACTAGGGTGACAAGGATTAAAGGATTCAAGTTATCAAGGATGGCATATTAATTAATTAATCAACAAGTGGGTATTTAACTACCTTAAGCTTTAACATACATTTGATTAAGAAATTAAAGCATGCAATTTGTTAATTAAAAAGAATATAATTTGCATAAAATGTAGGAGCAATATGATCAAAGTATTGACTCGCCTTGGTTAGAGGCAAGGTGATCGTAATACTCTTGGTCTTGATCAACTTGAGGATCTCCGGCGTCTTCAAATCCTAAATGGGCGAATTACCGGAAAAAGGCACAACGGCAAAGAGAGCAAGTAAATATACAAGGAAACTCAAATGAACTCCAAATTGATCAAGTCCTATGCCATTAGCAAGATCTTGATTTAGCAATTTTTAGAAATTTATTTCATAATTTTTGGAGTTATAACGGAGGAGATATGAATTAACGAAGATTAATTGAATTGAAATAAGAGAGAGAGAGAGTCCTGGTCCACAAAGACAAGATGGGAGGGTCCACGCGACAAGCCTGGCGGTCGCTCATGGCCTGATCGGCCGAGGCCCACCGAAAGTGAGGAGGGGAAAATGGGCTGCGATTCTTTAGCTACGGCCCACACCAAGCGATCACAGAGGGGGTTAGGACATCATTAAGACGCTAATGATTGCTATTATGGATTAGGACATCATTAAGGCCTTAATGACGTGGAATAGTGGTGGTCGGCCACAGACACGACGGCACGCCAACGGGTTGGCCAGCACTTGGCGTGCGTCAGCCTAGGCCGCGATAGGGCAAGGCGCGCGGAATAGGTAGCCGGGAGGAGGGTGCCGTGATGAAGTGTGATCGTGCTGGAGGAGGCGGGCGGCCCGGCCAGGTGGTGAGAGGCGGTGGAGGCGGCACGGATGATGGCGGGGTGGCTCGATGGCGGTTTGAGCTAGGGAGGTGAGCACGGGTAGTTCTCATCGAGGCGAAGCCGACGAGCTAGGTGGGGAGAGGCCGGGATGGTCAGAGATGACGGCAGTGCTTTGGTGAAGGCGGCAGGAGGCGGGAAGAAAGGGGATTGCGGTGGCTAGAGGGGTCAATCGCCGAGGGGGTCTTGGGGGATGGGTTCCTGGTGGTGAGAGGCTCATGGTGACGGGGTTGGTGGTGCCAGAAAGTGGTCGGAGCGGCGAGACAACGGTGGAGGTGGTGGCACACCAAATGGAATGCGGGGCTTTCGAGGTGGTTCTTACCGATGCTCCAAGGGGCGGCGTGAGGAGCTCCAGAGGGTGGAGGGGGAGCTTTATAGGGGGCCAAGGGTGAGAGAGGCCAACGGGAGGGAGCTCGGAGTCAAAGGCGAGGACGAGTGGTTGCGCTGGCTTCTCGGCGGCAGCATGGGCGCTGCGTGGAAGGACAAAGCGAGGGGAGGTTGAGGCGCAGCCGAGACGAAAGGGAATCGGCTGGGGCCAAAGTCAAGTGAAGCACGAACAGCGGCAAGCGTCTTGGCGCTTGCTTGGTCCAAGGGCGAGGACGGGTGGTGACGGGCGGTGACGCCGCGGACTCGCATGGTCCGAGGAGACGGGGCGGGAGCTGGTGTCCTTGGGCGCGACTTCGGGGCTATGATGAGGGCGCAATGCTAGTCCGCGAGCTCCAGGACGGCGAGGACAAGCAATGATGCCATGGCTTGGACCAGGTGGTCTTGGCGCGACGAGGACGGTGTGACGCACGCCTGCACACGGGGCTCCGAGGTCGCCGCTCTGCTAGAGAGTCGGTGCGCAGAGAGAGCAGGGGAGCAGGTAGCGCAGAGAGCAGAGAGCAGAGGGAGTAGGCGGCACAGAGAGCAGAGGGAGGCAGTGGTCCAGTATTGTTATGGCTTTGACCCAAGGGAGATCCCGTGGGTGGGGGAAGATGACCCGCGCGGGGCGCGGCCTGGGCCGAGGAAGGCCGAGAGGGGAGGGAAAGAAAAGGGAAGGGCAGGGCCGCTTGGGCCGGCCCGCCAAAAAGGAAGGGGAAGAAAAGGGCGGCCGGGCCAGAAGCAATGGGCTTGGCCCGAGAGGAGGAATGGGCCGAGCCCAAAGGAGAATAGGGGTCCAACTCTAAATTGGCCCGAGGATTCAAAGGAGAGGAGAAGAACTCCAAACCGCGAATTTGAACTTCAAATATTACGGACATTACATTTGAAACACAAACCGAGGAGGAAGGAAAGTTTTCTCAAATACTTGATAATTGAATTACGGTGAAGAACGAAACCAATTATAATTACTATTCACTCATCCAAAACAGACGTTATAATTGCCATCGCTTCGCTAACGCTGATCAAGTCCTTCTCCGTTGCCGCCGCTCGCAGTCCCGACGCTCCCACTGCGATTGCAGGGGGATGTCAGTCCGATGGTTCCCCTACCTTGGCTTCCTCTCGGTCGACCGTCATGACGCGCTCTATCTTTGTCGCGGACGGCCGATCGAGATCTGATTTCAACAATCAAAGATAGCGTAACTTTCTCCGCACAATATGGAATGTTAACCACGGGTAGAGCTAGCTTAAGCATAAGGATCCAACAGATGCATGGTAATCCCCGCACTTTTCGATCGGGTCACTTTTTTTTCTTGGAGGATTTTTGATCCGCTGATCGACTCCTTTTCCTTAAAGACTCCATAGGCTTAGGCCCAATGGGGTTTTCCAAAACTATATTGAATAGCTATGAACGAATGGCACGCCTTGTTGGGGTGGATGCCTCAAATTCTATTTGAGCAAATATTTATTGTTGGTTTAGAACGCCGATACAATTCATGGGCCGCACGCCTTATTAAGTACCTACCCAACCTGATCTCAAATTAATTGCATTTTTATTTTTCACTGGGCCTAAATAAAATATAACTAGTAAACTGATTTTTGCAACTAAGGGTGTGTTTTGGTTGCATGTACCAAGTGTTGTGCTGCTTGTACATGTATGGGTTGATTTAAGAAAAAAGTTATTAATGTGTTTGGTTGCTTGAATAGAATCATCTCATCCTAGATGGTGCGATACAAATTTGTGGAATATTCTCTAGATATTAAACCATCTCATTCACCTAAAACAATAGAACCACATAGTACAAGACCATCCCATCCCATCCAATTCAACTTTGGACCAATACCGATAAAACAAACCCTATCATATCCCTTTGATCTGTTTACATCCATGCACCACCTGTGTCTTTGTCTTTGTTCCCAATGGCACCCCTCTCTTTCAAGAGGATTCACGACGTGTCAAGCCCGGGTAAGGTTCTTCGCTTTGCATCGAATTAAACCACCCGCTCCACCGCTTGCGTGGGCCCCATCAATTCCTTTGAGTTTCATTCTTGCGAACGTAGTCCCCGGCTGAGATACCTAACGTGCTAGTTACAATACTGCACGGGTCGAGTGGCACGACAGGCTAAGACTACTAGGGTTTCTAACACCATTTGCTCCCATTGCTTTTGTCTCCCCGCGTCAGCATCGGCCTAGCAGAGTGCTTTCGCCCTTTGTGTTCTTTCTGATCTCAATGCATTTCATTCCCTCACCGAAAGTTCCCTCTGCACTAGGATTTGATGACGGACTTAAAAAGCCACCTACACACCTTACAGCCGATCATTCCAGATAACGGTCGTGATCCTCCGGCTTACCATGGTTGCTTTGTACGTAATCATCCGATGCTTATTCCCCATTTACCGCCAAAGAAGATGCAGATCTTTACGCTAAAAAAAGTGGCAGATCTTTTGCACGCTGCGTGTATGCCTTTCTTCGAATCATGAATGAGTTAGGGTCGTGATTAATTTGCTTAGAGGAAAAGGTAAATAAATAAATTAGCTTGCATTTGACTGTGTGTTAATGTCGTCGTTCGTATATATGCGTGGTGTGGTCACGGTCGTGAGCGGCCCAGTTTTTTTCTTGGTTTTTTCGTTTCATGCCACTGGTTCAATTGCACTTTCAGTTTGCACCATTGTTTTTTGGCTTATTCTTTCCATGCCATTGCTTCGCAAACTTTGTTTGGAAAATACCACTACCGTTGCCCTCTGGCCTTATGGTGTCAGTTCCCCTTTCAATAATTATGAAAATGCCACTCGAATAATAGAGATTTTGAAAAATAACATTGTGGCTATACGTGCTTCTTTTCTTTTCTTCTTCTTTTTTTCATCCTTTCCTTTTCTCCACCTTTCTTTTTCCCTTCCTTCCTTCCTCTTCTGGCGTCGAGCGCCGAGGAAGAGCGCAGAAAGACGATGATGCCAAGCACAGAGTGGAGCACACATGACAATAAAATGCCGAGGTCGAGCGGCGGCCGAGAGCCCAATGTCTGATAGTGCATAGCGCATAACATGATGATGACTGAAGGCCTAGGCCCAAGGTTTCTCAAGCCAAGGCAGCAGCAGGAAGGCGGCGAGAGGAAGAGAGAGAGAGAGAGAGGCTAGAGGCGACGCTGAGAGCGCAGCCGAGTGGTCGGGTGGTGGTGGTCGACGCAGAGCGCGTCTGACAGCGGCACAGCCAGAGGGCTTGGTGGTTGGCGCGATGGCTCGTTGCACATGGCAGCCCGCCCGGAGGAAGAAGAGGGAGGAGTAGGGTGCCGATTAGTGGTGGAGGAAGAAAGGCAGAGGAGGGAGGATCTCGTGGAGAGAAAGAGAAAAGAGGAAGAGGCAGGAAGGAAGGGAAAAGAGAGAGGCTAGAGAAAAGGAAAGGAGGAAAAGAGAGAGAAGAAAGAAAAAAGAAGAGAAAAGAAGCACATATGACCACAATGGCATTTCTCAAAATCTTCGGGATTCGAGTGGCATTTTCATAATTATTGAAAGGGTACCACTGGTTATTTTTCATAGTCAAACACTTTGACATGACACCGTGTGCCAGAGGGTAACAATAGTGGCATTTTCCAACAAATTTTATGGCGATGGCATGGGAAAAATCAGCCAAAAACATTGACATAAAGCGAAAGTGCAATTGAAGCATTGGCATATAACGAAATAATCCTCCTTTCTTTTGCTTGGCTGCTCACCAAGACGTCTCTTCCGCTTTCGCCCATGGAAACACGCATGCAATGCAACCTTGCCTTACCTTTTCTTTTCACGCTTCTTCCCAAATCCACGAATGGCCACATCTGATATTTATTTTCCAGGAATCGATCGAACTCGTATTTGTCCTATTGTCGTTGTTGTTCGAGCTAAGAGCATGGTATATCCGTCAATATGAAATTAGTCATGAACCATGTATATATAATAAGTCAACACATGCATTGGTTAGAGAAAAAGAAAGCCGAAAGCTAGAAAACATGAGATGTCTCCTTATATGTTCATATTTCTTGTCATTTTCAATTAGTGGGACTTTGATTTTGCCGATAAAAGCGACTGGTCAATTCCAAGGTTCGTCCTAGATTCCGAGAAAATAATATTCTTGAAACCACTCTTGTACCTTGATTCAATTGTGTTAGCCGTTAGGCATGTGAACTATATTAGCGGATGCATAATATGATGGAGATTATGTACTGGATTCAGAGGGCATCCACCAACCGCACTACTACTACTCGCATGTCTCATGGCTAGATAGACTTCAATTGTTTTTCATGGTCAACATCAAATTACTCGTAATTACAAAGGAGAAACAAAAAAATTGGCGCAAGCGAAGACGTTTTGCATAATTTTGTTGTCGACTTGACATCCATATATTCTCTCCTCCCATCCCCTCGACATAAAGAACTATATGCCAAGTTGCTTGACCAAGGGTGAAGGATCGCCATGAGTTCAAGACATGCGCAATGCAATCGTGATGATTAATTTTACATATCAAGTGCCGCATTAGGATCCTTAGTCATTGCAACTAGCAACAACATAGGTGCATAGTATTCTCTGCATTAACACTCCTTAGCCCGTTAATTTGGAACATAGACGGATGAGATCGATCGCACACGGCACAATCCGAACTCGCTTGCTACGTGATTCTATCTGCAGTGTTTTGCATGATGGTTGCTACAGATGCGGTCTGACTTTGCTCATGCAATGAGCCTTTGCCGTGTTGCAGGTCCGGATCCATCAAGTCCCAACTAGGGTTCACAATTTCGTGAAATTTCCAAAAATTCGCTCATTTCGCTCCCATCCAAAAGAAACTATTTCGCTCAAATTTTTTCGTTCATTTGAATTTTAAGGGTTAAAGAGAGTGAACACAGCTAGTATTTCACAGGTGTGAGATATCCCAAGTTGATTTCTTTTTTAATTTTCAAATTTAAATTTGATCAAACGGTTTGGTTGAAAATTACGAAATTTCATTTGAAATGATCGAAATTTCTGACATTTCACTATTTCGCTACCAAACGAAAGAAAATTCAAAACAAAATTGGAAACCTTGGTCCCAACTACTAACATTCATAGCCGCTTTGGTGCAATGTAAAAAACACCAATCTTTGTCGAAAATAATTGAAGATTATGATCGGGTTCATTGTACGGTCAACATATAATCGACTCGACAACAATCCACAAAGTCATGACTCCATGCATATATTTTTGAAATCTTAGATTTTCTTTTCTGTCTCTGCTAGACGTCATGTGGTGATATATGATGTCGCCAATTCCAACAACTACGAGTTTACCCATCTGTAAAAAAACAACAAAAACCGGAGTCTAACTAACATCAAGAACATGTCTCGTAACACCCCAAATTGAAGCGTTAAACTCTTCACAAGCTCGCCCAGATGTGCATTCTATGGCGGCAAGTGATGGTCTCAAGCAAGCTTTCGATTCCAACAAAAGCCAACATTTTATTACATAAGATTAAGGCTTAATGACCGCTTTTGATAACACGGGCATCCAAGCCCAAAGTTAATATAATACAAGACAAAAGAACTTCTAACCACGTGGCACACTTGAGTGCGGTTGAGACCTAGTAACGATAGTCGCCCATCCGTGGGTCCACCAAAATCTTGTTCAACCGATCTTCTCGCATTTTCCCGTGATTTCTTACAGTAGATTGTTTGCAGATTATGCAAGAATGAGTACAACTACCGACTCAACAAGCCACATGGAAAGGCTAAATAATTACATGCAAGGAGTTCAAAGGACGGTTAGGTTTTACCTTAACAAACATATGAGGATGCAATTTGCGTTTAAAGCGCTTTACAAGACAAAGAAAACAATAATACATAATAACAACAGGGTTTCTCAACAAACCACAATTACCAACTTACCATCACCAAACTCTACTTATGCCTCATGTAATCGGAATCACCCATTAACACGGCTTCATTAACCTAAGCACGCAGGCGTATTCGAATACCTTTGATTTACACTCTACAGAGTTGCCCAACTTTACCCACGATATCTCATGCTCAGACTTGTCATGCACGCAACACTTTAGCGTGGATCGTGAATGAGATAACAAAGCCTTTTCATCGCTTATCCTTTTTAGCCTCTACCCGTAGGTCTAAATCCATACTGACCCTCGGAGACCACCGACCAATAGTGGAATTTGTGCCCGATGTCGACGGCCCATACTGCTGTAAGAACCAAATGAGTGTCCTTAAAGGCCGACCCTGCCTCACCTTTGATATTGCAGATATTCAATTGGAAGAGCAGTGTACTAAGCTAGGGAGTAATGACCACGCATGTGGTTGAGCGGTTTACTGTGTCTGTTACTTGGCACAAGGTTCTTGCCCTTACTTGTCACCCAATGAGGTGATGGCCCAACTCGCGGTTGCCCACCTCTACATCTCACTGATGACTCATTTTACCAAGTATATTGGGTTGTCCCACTTAATGGACACAACCCTCAACTCTCCACCCAAACCATTGGGTAACTGCCAATACTGCTTTTGATTTATGATCACAATTTGAGTGACAAAGCTACTATATAGATAACATTTTATGTGAACTTGTCAAGGTGAATATGGCCTACAAGTGTTTGGGTAGGTTTGTATGTGGGGTTATAGGAATTATCTAATTATCATGTCATTCAAAGTATTATTTCAGTAATTAAAGTAATTGGCTCAATTATAATAATGAAAGTATCAATATAAATATATGACATGTGAGTTCAAAATGTTCAAGGAATGCAACTTGCCTTCTTGCACAAAGTCCTATGGATGCCGGTCTTGTCCGGTGTCTCCACGGCGTCAGTCGCCTAGATCGTAACCTAACGAGAAGCAATGCAATAAAAAGAAACCAAGTAAAAGCTAGCTCAACAAGGAATGAGCTGGAAACGACAAGCAAGTAAATAAAACCAAAAAGAAACTTAAAGGAAGGGTGGAAGCGGTTGGTGGGATTTATCTGGTGTTTGATTGGATCGACGAGGTTTGAGATTTGGATCCAACTACAACAAAAATATTGTAGAGGATTAAAGAAATCTAGTGGAAGGATTTATTTGGAGCTTGGTATAGCTTAATGGAGTCAAGAATGGGTTTTCTGGGCTCAAGACGGTCGAAAATGACATATAATGTCAATTTAGGGTTTCGGGCGAAAATTGCCAGATAATGAATAGTATTAAAATACTATTCATACATGACAATGGATCAGTGAAAAGCAATTGAAATATTTGTGTTTGGCTGAATTGAACTGTAGCTAGGGTTTACTATTTTTGGCTAAAGAAAAGTGTATAATTGGAATAGGGAATTTCTATTTTCTAATGAACAAGAATTGAAATTATCGCGTACGTAAACGAAAAGGCCGACTTTGTTTAAACGAAGAATGGGCCGAACCCATTCTCGTTGCCCACTACCACCTAACTTTCGGCCGAGCTCAACTGCCTAACACGTCGTAAGGCCTTAAGGCTGGTTAAAGGCTGAAGCGCCTCATGGCGCTATGAAGCTGGAAGGAAGGGCGCAAGGTGCCTCACGCGAGGGAGAAGGCGAGGGGCTAGGCGGCGGCGCTCCAGCGGACGGGGCACGGCGGCGGCGAGCGATGAAGGGATGGCGGCGCAAGGACGGCTCCAACTGTAGGTCCCTTACCTAGGATTTTGCGGGCGGGTTTGGGTGGGAGAAGGGCGGCAATGGCGGGGCGGCTCTGGCCGGGCGGGGAAGGAGGAGGGTTTGGGAAAGGCGGTGGGGATGAGGAGAAAGGGCAGGGTGCCCTTTATAGGCGGTGTAGGCGTGGGAGCAGAGGGCGGCGCAAGTGAAGGAGGCGGTGGAGCGGGCGCGATAAGGGCGACATGGCAAGGTGGCGGGGTGAGGTGGAGCATGGGTGACCGCGAGGGCGGGCCGTCTGGACGTCTTGTTGTCTTAGGCTGGGCAGTGGGCCGAGTGGGAGGCGGCGGCATGGGCGGCGTTTTGGTGGCGGCGCGATTGAAGGCGCGGAGGTGGCAGAGTGGGCGGCACAGGTGGCAAAGAGGTGGCGGCGCAGATCAGGCGGCTTGGCATGCAAGCGCGGCAAAAGCGGTGGTGTCCACGCCTCCCATGGTGGCTCGAGGCGATGGGTGGAGGCGGGCTCAGTGAAGGCGCCGTCCGAGAGGGAGAAGACGGAGTGGAATAGGGAAAGCAGATTTTGGGGTTTTTGATTTGAATTTTGATGAAATTTTGCAAATCTGATTTTGAAACTAAGATTCAAACTTGAACTCAAATTCATTTTGAATTTTGAAATTTTCAGTGTTTCAACCTACCCCTTAAAAGAATCTCATCCCGAGATTCACTCAAAGTCAGACAGGTTGGAAAATTACTGTTGTATTTTTAATTCCTTTTTCCATCTTTGCTCTTTCGCTGTAAGATTAAAACATCGAATCAAAAGGTAGCTCTGGATCAATTAAGACCAATGTTGATGAAGTAAAACATACCAAAGAATATTGATTGTGGCTTCGCAGCCTTCATTGGTAGTGACACAGCTTGATCTTACCCTGACTTGGTCTGGTTGTTTAGATTTTGGTCTGCTCTCTAGGTCGTAGCATACCTCCTTTGTTAGCTTGTGTTGTCGGTGGTGTCTTGTTGATCCGTGATTGACTCCTCACTTGAGCTTTGGTCGCTTCACGACATATGTTTCTTGGACATTGAGACTTGAAATGACCTGGTTGTCCTGATGGTAGCAACTTATTGATTTTTGTGGATGATCCTTTTGGTAGTGATTTCCTCCGCATGTGTAATCTGAACTGTGGTTGGTCGATTCATATTGTATTGGGGCCTTGAATTGGGATTGGTAGGTGGTTGTCACTTGATATTGTCTTCGTGGTCTTTGTCATCCTCCTTTTACGGGTGCACTTGGTTGAGGTGTCATCTGCATTGCTCTTCTTTTCTCAATTCTTGTAATTCTGTTTGGGCTTCTTTCCGATATTAGCGCTTTGTTTACCATAGTGACATGTCCTTAAAATCCGAGGTGAAATGTGCAATTTCAATGACTTTTGCAATCCTCGTGAGAACTTCTCCATCTTCTTAGCTTCAGATCCACCTCATGTGGGGCATATCGTGCGGATAATTGAATTGATGTAAATACTCATCACAAGAAGTCCTCTTTGCTTGAGAGCAAGAAACTCTCGGCATTTGGAGGCGATCACGCCAATGAAGACGTGTGCCTTATGAAATGCATCCTTAAATTCTTGCCATGGTATTTCTCTTCCGGTGGAATGTTTGGTGATTCATCCACCATGCCGCGGCTTGTCCTTGGAGTTGGTGGGAGGCAAAAAGAGTCTTCTCTGATCGGTGCATTGATAGTGTCTAACTTTCTTTCCATATCTCTTATCCAATCATCTGCCGCTAGTGGTTCTCGTGCAACCGTGAAAGTTGGTGGTCTTGTTTTGTGGAAATCATTCCATCTTGATCTTGCAATGGCTTCCTCCATTTGTTGTTCCCGAATGGGGTTCTCGATGGTACCGTGATCTGGTGGCTATCTGCTCTAGGAGTCTAGTGTGTTGCTCCATCATTTTGGTTTGACTTTGCTCGCTTGATATCTATTTCTTTCCATCATGGCCATTACTTACGCCATGGTTGGTTGATGATTTGTTGAATCGATCTCATGGTTGTTGTTGTTTTCGACATCTTGGGAATATATTTCGCAATGGTTTTGACCAAATACGATAGGTGAGTAAGATCCGGACTTGAGTTAAGTGAAGAAAGATTAAGGTAAGGTTCAAGACTTAAAAGAAGGAATTCTATTTTGACAAGGATGATATACAGTCTCGATAAAGAAACAAATTATCGATAATAATATAGCTCAATTATTTATACGAAGTTGTATACATACTACTTAGAGCACATAATACAACTTGTTTTACAACCAAAAGATCGCCTAATTAGGGTTCACTCTATCTAATAACACTCTAGCGTATTCTAAACACTACTACAACTTCGATTTAAAGGTTGAAATTAGGTGAGAAGAAGATAAATCTTTTATAACACAAATCGATTTTACAAATCTAAGTTTAGATAAGATAGCAATAGAAGGAAAAAGACAGCAATAATACTTTTTTTGTTTTTCGAAATTCTTTTATAATTTTTCAAACTAGGATTTTTGAAGGTCTTCACTTTCTAATTCCTAAAGCCAACTTAAGGTCTCATCCTACAACAAGCTAAGCTCGATACCACTTTGTAACGCCCCAAATTCGAGAACGTTAAACTCTTCACAACCACCCAGATGTGCGATTCTGCGAAATGGCAGTGTCTCAAGCAAGCTTTCGATTCCAACAAAAGCCAACATTTTATTACATAAGATTAAGGCTTAACAGCCAGTTTTGACACTGACACGGGCATCCAAGCCCAAAGTTAATATAATACAAGAAAAAAGAACTTCTAACCACAGGCACACTTGAGTGCGGCTGAGACCTAGTAACAGTAGTCGCTGCCATCCGTGGGTCCACCAAAATCTTGTTCAACCAGATCTTCTGCATTTTCCCAGATTTCTTCTTTAGATTGTTTGCAGATTATGCAAGAATGAGTACAACTACCGTACTCAACAAGCCACATGGAAAGGCTAAATAATTACATGCAAGGAGTTCAAAGGACGGTTAGGTTTTACCTTAACAGACATATGAGGATGCAATTTGCAGTTTAAAGCAGTTTACAAGACAGTAAAACAATAATACATAATAACAACAGGGGTTTCTCAACAAACCACAATTACCAACTTACCATCTCCAAACTCTACTTATGCCTCATGTACTGGAATCACCCATTAACACAGCTTCATTAACCAGAAGCACGGCGTATTCGAATACCTTTGATTTACACTCTGCAGAGTTGTCCAACTTTACCCACACGATATCTCATGCTCGTACTATCATGCACGCAACACTTTAGCGTGTGACTGAGCTGAGATAACAAAGCCTTTTCACTGCTTATCCTTTTTAGCCTCTACCCAGTAGGTCTAAATCCATACAGCCCTCGGGAGACCACCGACCAATAGTGGAATTTGTGCCCCGATGCTGATGGGCCCATACCGTTGCAAGAACCAGCGAGTGTCCTTAAAGGCCCACCCCTGTCTCACCTTTGATATTGCAGATATTCAATTGGAAGAGCAGTGTACTAAGCTAGGAAGTAATGACCACGCATGTGGTTGAGCGGCCATCGTGTGTCCATATTTGGCACAAGGTTCTTATCCTTACTTGTCACCCAATGAGGCGATGGCCCAACTCGCGGTTGCCCACCTCTAGATCTCACTGATGACTCATTTTACCAAGTATATTGGGTTGTCCAACTTAATGGACACAAACCTCAACTCTCCACCCAAACCATTGGCTAACTGCCAATACTGTTTTTGATTGATGATCACAATTTGAGTGACAAAGCTACTATATAGATAACATTTTATGTGAACTTGTCAAGGTGAATATGGCCTACAAGTGCTGGGTAGGTTTGTATGTGGGGTTATAGGAATTATCTAATTATCATGTCATTTCAAAGTATTATTTCAGTAATTAAAGTAATTGGCTCAATTATAATAATGAAAGTATCAATATAAATATATGACATGTGGGTTCAAAATGTTCAAGGAATGCAACTTGCCTTCTTGCACAAAGTCCTGTGGATGCTGGTCTTGTCCGGTGTCTCCTGGCGTCTGGTCGCCTAGATCGTAACCTAACGAGAAGCAATGCAATAAAAAGAAACCAAGTAAAACTAGCTCAACAAGGAATGAGCCGAAAGCGACAAACAAGTAAATAAAACCAAAAAGAAACTTAAAGGAAGGGTGGTGCGGGTTGGTGGGATTTATCGGTGTTTGATTGGATCGACGAGGTTTGAGATTCAGATCCAACTACAACAAATATATTGTAGAGGATTAAAGAAATCTAGTGGAATGATTTATTTGGAGCTTGGTATAGCCGAACTGAGTCAAGAATGGGTTTTCGGGCTCAAGATTGTCGAAAATGACATATAATGTCAATTTAGGGTTTCAAGTAAAATTGCGAGATAATGAATAGTATTAAAATACTATTCATATATGACAATGGATCGATGAAAAGCAATTGAAATATTTGTGTTTGGCTGAATTGAACTATAGCTAGGGTTTACTATTTTTGGCTAAAGAAAAGTGTATAATTGGAATAGGGAATTTCTATTTTCTAATGAACAATGAATTGAAATTATTGTGCATGAAATGTAAAAGGCCGACTTTGTTTAAACGAAGAATGGGCGAACCCATTACTTGTCTTGCCCACAACCTAACTCCGGCCAGCCCAATCGGTCCAAGCATCGCAAGCCTTTAAGGCGCGTTGGCCAAAGGCCAAGTGCCTCGTGGCGCTTATGCAGCGGGAGGAAGGCGGGGTGGCGGCCCTCATGAGGGAGAAGGCGACGGTGACGGCGACGAGGAGGCGGGGCAAGGACGGCCCAACCAGAAGGTCCCTTACCTAGGGTTTTGCGGCGGGTTCAGGTGGGTTATTGGCGGCAATGGCGGCTGCTGGCCGCCAAGAAGTGGAGGAGGGTTTGGGGAAGGCGGTGGGGATGAGGAGAAAGGGCAGCCCGGGTGCCCTTTTATAGGCGGGTGGAGGCGGTAGGAGCAGTAGGGCGGCGACGGCAGTGAGGCGGTGGAGCGGGCGCGATAAGGGTGGCGCCAAGCGGGTGGCGGGGTGAGGTGGAGCATGGTGACATGCGGGCAGCGCCATGCGACGTAAGGCATTGTCTTGGCGCGGCGCCGAGTGGGAGGCGGCGGCATGGGCGGCGGCAGGCGCAAGCACATTGAAGGTGCGGAGGTGGCAGAGGGCCGGACAGGTGGCGGGCAGTGGCGCCTTGCAGGCGGCTTGGTGGCGGGCGGCCAGAGGCGGTGGCGCCCACGCCTCCCATGGTGGCGCGGGCGATGGGTGGAGGCGGCTCAGTGAAGGCGTCCATGAGGGAGAAGACGAGAGGAAAAGGAAAGCGGATTTTGGGGTTTTGATTTGAATTTTGACGAAATTTTGCAACTGATTTTGAAACGAGATTCAAACTTGAACTCAAATTCATTTTGAATTTTGAAATTTTCAGTGTTTCAATGTCCAAGTCCGAGGATGTCCCGAGAAAATACTCTGGTCTCCTAGCTACATACACGGTTTTATTTAATATTCAACAAGTAAATTGCACATGTATAACAAAAATTGAAACATGACAGACATCGCCACTTGTACTATAGTTTTCCTTAGGGAAAAAAAAGTATTTAGAATGTAGGAATTTCACACGAGACGTTTCAATTCCCACATAAACATGAAAAAAAAAATCTCATGTTTCGAACGGGCCTAAGAAGGTTAACAAAAGCAGTAGCCAGCCTCTATAAAGGTGTTACGATCTTGGACTACATGAGGACAGTGATGCTTGTGAAAAATCACTTCCCTTCCTTCCTCCTCCGGCCGCTAACGGCGCGGCCTCTACCTCTCCATCGCTGATGAAAGGTAGAGTGGCGGATAGGTAGCACTGCTTGGGCCGCCCAAGGCACAACACCTGTAGGCTGGCCCAAGCACAAAGACGCCCACACTATTCATGGGCCGGTTGGCACGACACGATGGCTCAGGCCATACCTAGGCCGCCACCCCAACAAGATGGGTAGGCTCGGACAAGACAAATAGTTCGAGGCATAGCCTAGGCATGGTGAGCCTGACACAGCCCATCTAGCCCGAGGGATAGACCAGAGCAGGAAGGTCTGGGACCGGGAGCGCGCAACCGCACGAGGCGGCGTCGGTGGCAAGGAAGACTGGCGGCACGGGAGGGAGCCAGTTAGCCGAGAGGTCTAGGACTAGGAGGAGGAGGAGGAGAGAAAGGGCGGCGCGGGAGGGAACCGCAGCGGAGAGGCGTGGAGGCGGCTCGGCGGTGAGGAGGCAAGGAGGCGGTTCGGCCGTGAGGAAGCGAGGAGGCGGTGCAGAGGTGAGGAGGCGAGGAGGCCATGCGGAGGTGAGGAGGCGACTAGGCGAGAGGCGCAAGGGCGCGACGGGCCGTCTGTGGCCGAGCCGAGAGAGGCGGCTTGGCGGTTGTGCACTTGTGTGGTCTTGTGGACGAGGAGGCGCAGAGGAGAGGAGGCAGCGCATAGAGCTGAGAGGAGGAGACGACGCCTGCGGTGCAATAGTGCAGCAATACGGGTGCGGCACACGCATGCACAAGCAAGGGGTTGGGGGAAGAAGAAGGGCGGGAGGGTAGGCCAAGCAAAGGCGGGGGTAGGGCTGCAATGGCGGGTAGGGCAGGCGGCACGTGGGCCAAAACATGCTTGTGGGCCATGCCTAGCACGACACAGCCCGACCGAAATCAAATCGTTTGGGCATTTTGACCGGTTTTTTTTTACCTTTTTTTGACCGTTTGAGTCATAAAACATAGCAAATAATTCAAAAAATCCCAAAAAAAATCCTATAAATAGCCACCATAACCCCCCCCTCATGTAGCACCCCTTCATTCTCCATTCTCTCTTTGAAATTATGTTGTGCAAATTGAAATTCGTGTTGAGCTAATTTGGCAAAATTCAAAAAAAATTGTGCCCAAATTTGAAATTTTCAATTTTATGCAGCAAGTCAGCGAAAGAGGTACAATATTATTTTTTGCATACTTTTATTGTTGGTGCTTGTTATGCTAAGATGAAAGTAGTAATAGTGTTAGTTTTGATTTTGCGTTATGGATATCCCTTACGATAGCTTTGCTCTTGGTGATTACGGACTTTCACCGAAGAAATTGCATCCATGGAGGCGGCTACGGCTGCCTCAAGCCAATCAAGGTTTCACCTGAAGAGCAAGGCGGAGTTCTATCATTAAGCTCCAAGCTCCACGGCAACCGGAGCAAAGAGGTCGAGACCGTCTACATCGGGAGTGTGAGAGAATTTCGACAAGACAACCAAGCAAAACACAGCGGGAAATGAGGTACCATATGCTATTTGTAAAATTTGTTGCAATAAACTCTCTGCAAAGTCTATAGGTGGAACGGGGCACTTGCGTAGACATGCTACAAGATGTCAAGCCAAGCAAGGATTGTTAATGAGGCAGACGCAGCTGTAGTACAACCCGATGGTAAGGCGTACGAGTTTGGGACTACGATCCTCGGGTAGCCCGCCAATCTCTCTGTCGTTTAATTGCTTCTGAGGATTTACTGTTAGGCTTTAGCGAGTCTACTTCTTTCCAAAATTACATTAGGACTACGCATAATCCTAGATTTTCTTCCATTTCTAGACAGACAACAACTAGGAATCTAGTAAAATACTATAATGAACGTCGTAATAAAATAAATGAACTATTTAGTACGTGCACATTTTCGGTGGCCCTGACCTCGGACATATGGAATGGTCGGGCTAGGAAGGATTACCTTTGTGTAGTTGGGCATTATGTTAATGACAACTGGGTAATAGAGAAAAGGATTATAGCTTTGAAATTAATTGATGTAGCACACACAGGTGAGAATATTGCGATCAGATATGAAAATCGTGAAAGACTTTGGTCTTCTGACAAAAATATTCATAATTACTTTAGACAATGTCGCTTCAAACTCTAGGACCATGGACATTCTTACTCCAAAGGTTGAGTACATACGCGATTCCTTCCGCTACATCAACGATGCGCTTATCATATTATCAACTTTATAGTGAAATGTGGTTTGAAGAGGTTGAGTCCGTATATTAAAGCTTTTCGCGATGCGATTTCTTTTTTGAATAATTCTAACATAAGAATAGCACAATATAAGAACTTCTGCAGGGAAATGGGTGTATGTCCAAGCAAGTTCGGTTTGGACATAGAGGTAAGGTGGAACTCTGCTTACCTCATGCTTAAGAATCTTTTACCATACAAGAGCATTTTTTCTATTTTTATTCAAACGCACTATCATAGCAATCGATAGTATACTATTAACTGAGCAACATTGGTTCGTTGCTGAGAAGGTACTGTTGTTTTTAGAAATTTTTATGAGGCAACTGCTGCTTTGTCCATTGCCTACTATCCAACATCTCCTATCATTATGCATACTATTTTACGGATTGCTACTCAATTGAAACCGTATAAAATGACTTAGTTTTACGCGATACTATTGTTCCATGAAATCTAAATACCTTAAATATTGGAGACATGTCGGGACCCCAAATTACAATTCTGGACTCTCTGTGTATAATGCACTAGTCCAGGATCACACTAGTGCACACAATTTCAACATAGATGAATATTGATCCACACAAGGCGATTGATAGCATAAACGAATAAGTTGATTATCAAATAAGGGTTTTGACCTTATGGCCGAGTTTACACTTAATAAGCCACGCAGGGCTAACAGAGAATTAAATAGCAGTGGAAACAGAAATAGCAGTGGCATCCCATCAATTCACCATAGGCAACCGACTGGGATCAAGACCCTATGATCAAGCACCTTCAACGAACTCCTCCTCGAAAGCAGGCGATTACTCCTCCCCTTCTATTGATTTGATTTAGCAAACATGAGTACACAACCGTACTCGCAAGTCATACCACGGAAATGCAAGTATACATGATGGCTTATTCCAAAGGATTGGCTTCTGTGGTTCTTTTGCAGAAATGCAACATTTGCAATTTCAATACAAATAATAGATTGAAAGTATAAGTGAAACAAATAACAATAATAATTTAATAGTTTGATTTCACAAAGACACATAGCCTAAAAAAGTTATTCACATAGCCATATGACTTAAATCACATAGCTCCCTTCCCAAGGTTTTTATGAAAATCTACCCCTCCTGTGAAATTCCCGAGCATGTCTATGACCGAGGATGCGCTATTAGAATAGATTGATTTACACTCGCAGAGGTTGTACACTTTACCCACAAGATACAACTAGTGTTGCAAGCACTAGTCATAACAAAACGCTTTGAAACTTCATCTCAAAGATTGACACTCCCAGTGTGCTTACGAACCGTCATACTAAGCCCTATACAAATGATAGGTCGACACACACCTTTGGACAGGAAGGGCGAACCATCCCGCTGATGTACTACCTGGTAGCACACCTCCACCCAATCAACACAGCCTAACCTACAACCTCGAGTAGCAATGTCAAGACTCCATAACTTACTAAGTTAGGCCCGCCCCATACTGAGCATGTGGTCGCACAAGAAGGCTCACCAATGGCACACAAAGTTAAGTCCTTAATTGACCAAGGCAAGACTTCCAATTTACTACAAATCCCTATGCACACAGACTTTTAAGCCCATGCACACGATCCACCATGACAATACACACCCACTTGCCTCCGTCTAAATCCTTTCCCACCCTATTGGTTATGCAACATATGCCATCAACGAGTAATAGCACATAGTACACGCATTTTTATCATGTAGTTCTATAATCACTTAGTCAAGTTCATAATTGCGACTCACATGAGATGATGACTCGTGGCATGGCTAAGCAGACTAATCATATCTAACCAACCCATATTGGTGCTATGGTATTACCAACTAAAATAAACAAATCTAGGGTGACAAAAGTGTGGATATCATGGGGATATGCTCATGATCTTAGGATGATGAAACAATTGGCAATGGCTTTGATGGTTTGAAGTTTCACGTGTTTTTGTTGAAGGTTAGAAAAGTCATTGTTAAGCGGTCGGGCGGCTGTCTGCGATCGACATGCCGATGAACTGCTATTCTGATCGGTTTTGTGTCTTGAATGTTGTTATAAGTGGTGAATTGATTTTGGGATAGGTCATATCCATATTTGTTAATGCATATGTGTTGCATATTGCATGTTTTGGCTAACGTGGGTCAAGTTGTGAAGAACTTGTTCCCGGATTCGTGTTTGCTTGTCTATTGTTGTGCAGGTGGCTTGAAGGTCAATGACGGTCAACGGCGAGGAGGATCGGGACTAAGCTTGGAGAGCTGAGGTCCAGAACGATCAAGGATGCCGGGTGAGGTCAATGGACTCAAGCGTGGCGCAGAATGGATAAGGATGACCGAACGGGCGGTTCGGTGCGACTGGTTGGATCAAGCGGCGTGGGAGTCGTTGCAAGTGCTCAGTGGTGCCGGTGGGATCCGGACGGGAGAGACTTGACGACATGGAGCCGTTGATCAACCTACACGCGAAGCGGCGGCGAGTGCTTGCAGAGATAGACTCGGTCTTTTGGAGAAGGATCGAGAAGGGGTATTTTGGTAATTTTACCAAATACCATCTTGATGACCTTTTGGCTAAACCACGGTGCGAGACAGCGCAAAGGAAGTGGTTTAAGTCAAGAGAATTGAAGACGACGCTTTAATTTGAGTGCGTGTGTGTTCCGTTGTTGTTGGGCCTTAACTAAGCCTATTTGGTTTTTAGGGTTAGAGGCTGCCCTATAAGAGGAATAGTAGATGGGACATTAGGTTTGGCTGGTAAGAAAAAAGAGCCCTGTGGCGGTGCCCTGTTGCGCGTCCGGAGAAACCAGATCTCGGGCCGGTGGCTTGCAGGGTGATGTGTAGACAGAAAAATTAGGATCCCCTGGCAGCGCCTTGTTCCCCCTTGCAAAATCGGTGCTTGGGTGGCAGCCTGTACCCCGAGGAACAGAAGCCCTATGCGTGGCTTGCAGTGCTATTAGTAGTTGATCACAGCTTTGGCCTTTTGTGTGTTGCAACCGAGTTTTTGGGTTTCATTGCCATCAAGTTGGTGTTTTATGTTTTTTTATTGCGTGTTGGCTCGGAGCTATGTGGTTTGGTGCGAAAATGAGTGAGCTTGGCGGCAGCGTCTCTGCCCGCAAAAACCGAGGCTGGACCGGCGGCTTGTAGGGTCTTGTGCAGACCGGAAATTTGAGTGCTTGTGGCTGCCCGCAAAATCTGGAGTTTCTTGTCGCAATGCCAAGAGCGCCTTTCGAAAATTCAGACCTTGGTGGCGCTGTTTGTTGCTTCCTCTGTAAACTGAGAAAGTAAGAGTTTGCGGTAGCTGTAATGCTTTGCTGTTTTTGCCTCATGTCTTTGAGCTACTTCTTCTGTGATTGAGTCCTTGGGCGGCGACGTGCATTAAAGTTCAGATTTGTTTATTGTTTTTCTGCTTTGCTTTCCGTGTGTGCTAATCATCTGTTTGGTTGATGCGGACATCACAATATGTGTGCGTGTGGTTTGTAAAAGCAAGCAGATGCGATTTCTTGTGTGGCTTTGATTGCTAGTGGTGTGTTTAGCCACTTTTGTTTCTTGCTTGTGGTCCATCGTGAGAGGGTGCTTTGGATTTTGTGCATGTAGTTGTGAGATATTTTTAGTCTTATGCTTGAGGTTTGATCGATTCAATACAGGTCATCCATTGCATCAGATATGCAGATCTTCATAGCTTTTATAGCTATTGGAGTGAAAGTAGTGTTGAGTTCGATCGAGGAGAAAAATAGAGAAAGCGTCTATTCACCCCCCTCTAGTCGCCTTTTCGGACCTACAAAAAGATTAAGACATAACAATTAAGCAAGGTGGATATAACAATTTGGATTAATAACTAAACTCAAAAGCATTTAAATAAATGCTTAAAATAAATGCAATAATTTGAATCAATATAACTTTTGAAAACTGAGTTCAATATGATCAAATGTATAACTTGCCTTGAAATAGGTCTAAGTATTGATCTTGCTCTTGAGGTGTCCCTTCTTCAAATCTTCCCGAAGTATCGACGTCTACTCGCAAACGAAACAAACAAACAAAACAAATAAATAACAGAGGCAAAACAAACTCCAAAAATTAAATAAAAATCCCCAATAAATAGATCTTTAATTTAGAAATTTGAATGGGTTCAATCGGAGTTCGAATGCAAAAGATATGGGCTTTGAAGTTTGAATCTAAAAGAAACCCTAATATTTGGATTATTCCAAATTTCCAATTATTTCTCTAAAGAAAAA
>JAYEVD010000487.1:0-130386 GCA_036346405.1 Phyllostachys edulis | reverse complement strand
TTATTATCCATAATATGAATTATAGATATATAATAAAATAATGATTGTTATATCCTCGTCACCTTTTAATACATAAAGTATACACTACATATACTAGCAACATACTCCTCAACTCTGACGACCCATTTAGCATTAGGCCCATGAATCGATAATCAAGCCCAAGTCAACTAGTCAAGGAGGCGTCAGGCCTAAGTGCCATCTGCCTATCCAGGCACTCTGGCGGCGAGTCTTGAGGGCGATCTGCATGACTTTGTAGCTCATTCGCGGCACTCAGTAGCCGCTTGTGGCTTCTACGCCGACGATCTCGGCCTTGACGTGCCGGTAGCCGGTGGCACCCCTCGATTCTCGACCCCGAGGACCGCCCGTCTCCGTGACCGCCCGCCCGCTCCCCTCCTTGGCTCCTTCAAGGTCTAGTGTTGGTTTGATCTCCCCTGTAGTGATTTTTTATTGCAATATTGCTTTCATAGCATGAAGAAACATCATATCAAGTTGTAATCTTCTAAAATATTTTGTGATGTTGGTTATAGTGCTAACATGTAATTCGACACATTTGAACTTATATACTATGTCATTTGAACATTGGAACAGATGTGTTTTAAATTCGCAGCTCATTGTTAAAATCCTGGCTCTGCCACTGCCAAGTACTCGTACTCCCCTTAGCTTCTTTACCTTCGCTTCTTTACCTTCTGTCTTTGTTGGTTTGTTCCTTCCATTCTTTCCTACCGATAGGACTGTTAATTAAACCCATCTCGCGTCGATGTGGTTTCTTCTTGCGCCATATTTGGCAACGCAAATGTTTCGTTTCTTCGTCGTGTCCGGTTAGATGAGGTTACTCACTAGCTAGTAGTTCAATACTAAGTCCAGATTATATCGATTCAGAATCTTCCAAAGGGAATGAAACTATGGAAAGAATTCAACAAACCAATTCTAAAAGGGAAAACAAAAAATAGATAATTTGACAGGCGTATTTCGTTGTCCTGAAATTGCTTCTCTAGTAGACATCCAGGGTGCACGCCACCTGTTTGATAGAATGTCTCCTGCAGTATTCCTATTCCACTTTGCTGTGCGTTTGTTTTGACTGCTTGGATGATTCAAACCTTCTTGTTTTTTGATTATTATATTGTGACAGCAATGGCAGCAGCGATCTCAACAAAGCAGCCACTGCAGGTTGCTATACCGACGAACAATGGTGAATCTGTTGGTCATTTCGTGCTCGCTGTTCTTCAGAACACATCTTTTTTATATTATTTATACGAGTTGCACTATGTTAAAAGTATCGCTTGCTCTTGGGTAACTTTTTTTTGCATGCTTTTATTCCTACAAATGGAAGTATGTAATTTCAAGAATTCAAGAAACCTGATAGTTCAGATGACAACAAAATCATGCTTTTCACGCAAATAGGAACCCATAGAGTGATATTTGTAAACAGGTACTCCTCTACTCGAGGTGAATTCTAGTTTTTGACATTTGTGATAATCAGCCAAGGGGTTCGTACCTTGAAATCTAATATCTTAACCACAAGTTCTGCTATTTCTTTTGGCATTTACATGTTTCTATCAGTATATTTTTTAGAACATCTATTGGTAGAATTAGAAATATCAGCACAACTAAGATTTTGTAGGAATACGAACTATGCTGAATTCTTGCACCCAATTTCTTGCTTAGGGTGTCCAAGATTGCCTCTAGTTAAAGGGAACTATGTCTGACCAAGAAACAAACTATTGCAGCAATGCCCTCGTTATCAGTTCAGAGGACTTAAAAAGGAATGAGCCCATTGTGAAAATGTGTGGCATCACATCTGTTAGACATGCAGAATTGGCTGCAAAGGCTGGAGCTAAACTTATAGAGATGATTCTTTGGCCCAACTTCAGACGCTCTGTCTCACTGTCAGAAGGAAAAGAAATATCCCGAGTAGCAAAATCTTATGGCGCTGAACCAGTTGGTATGTTTGTGGATGATGATGAAGAGGCCATCTTAAGAGCATCTGATTAATGCAACCTCCAATTTATCCAGGTACATTTTGCCTACTGCTTTCTATTTTTTACTGCTTCAGTTAGTTGTTCTGCCTATTATTTACCACAAACTGCTTATATACAGCTCGATGGACACAGCTCTCGAGCACTACTTCCTGTTCCTGTGCTTTGGATGAACAATAGAATTATATATGTCCTAAATGCTGACGAGGATAGAGAACTTATCAATGCTCCTCCTAGTGAAGAATACTGCTGGATTGGTTTTTAGTGGACAGTGCAAAGGGTGGCAGGTACAGAATTTGCTCATGTTGCTTACATATTTCCTGATCTCTGGATATTTGGTTGGACTAGTTAACAATATTTTCCTTGACATTTTTATGGTTTGAATAGTCAATGCCTATTTGTCAACATTATATGGCATTTTCCTTGACAGCATGTAGATGTTTTTGTCCATAAATTTGATGTTTGTGGAAGCTTAGTTGGAGTAAATAAAATTGATCAAAAATATCTGTCACAAGTAGGGAGATTGGAGAGAGGATTAGAACGAAGAGGATAGTCGTGCGAAGTCTCAGGGTGTGGTTGTGGTCACTTGCAGCGCAACGTAGGAGCCGTGTCGGGTGCCGCACAGCAAGGGCAGATCACGCCGAGAGGGAGGGAGAGATACTTTGGGTTTTCTGATTTCTGATTGCAAACTCAATAATGATCCTCTCCTCTTATATGAAAAGATGAGTCCTAAACAAGGAAACTAACTTGGGAAAGTAATCTAAACAATCTCTGAAAGCAACAAAGAAACTAACAAAAGGAAACAATCTTTGGAAAGCGAATAAAGGAAACTAATCAAAAGGAAAGACTTATCTCCTAAACCGGCAGTGTCCCGGCAGCCAATTCCTTTGGCTGTGTGGGGTGGCGGCGGGAGTAGTGGATGCCCCACATGACATCTCTCCCCTCCCCGGTAAGCAGCTCGTCCTCGAGCTGGAATGCTGGATAAAGTGACTGAAATTATTCCAATGGTTCCAAGATGCATTGGCATTATCAACCCCTTCCCACTGCACAAGAACTTGACGAACACCGCATGCTAGCCGTGACTTCAATACCGCAGTAGGTGTCAGACAAACTCGGTCGTGTAGTAAATGTGGTAGTGCTGGTGGAGTACTTGGAGGATCACCGATGAAAGTCTTCAGCAGCCTGACATGGAAAACGTCGTGGATCCTTGTGCGGTCAGGCAGTTGTAGGCTATAAGGGATGGAACCCACACGCTGGATGATCTTGTAAGGACCGAAGAAATGAGGTGCTAGTTTGCCATGCCCTTTGGCACCAAGCGATGCTGCTTGACGATGAAGAAGACGTAACCATACCCATCGACCATCCATATATGTGACGTCGCGATGTTTGATGTCATGAAGCCGCTTGTAATGTTGCTATGCCTGAATAAGATGCTCCTGAATTTCGGCCAGAAACTCATCGTGATCTTGAAGAAGTTGTGCGACGGCTAGAAGACGACCGTCACTATGCTCGTAACTGCGCAAAGAAGGATGATCACGACCATAGAGCACCTTGAACGGAGAAGACTGTAAAGACGTTTGAAAGGAAGTGTTGTAGCAGAATTCCACCCATGGTAGCTAGTGCAGCCATTGTTGTGGTCGATCCCTCGTGAGACAGCGGAGGTACAAAACGACAATTTTGTTGACCACCTCCAATTGCCCGTCAGATTTAGGATGAAAAGCCGATCTGAGATTCAACTAAGTACCTGATAAATGAAATAATTCTGTCCAAAAAGCACTTGTGAATATCGGGTCACGATCACTAACAATGGAGATGGGTATTCCATGTAAGCGAACGATCTCATCGAAAAAAGACCCGCCCCACTGATGGATCCATGTAAGGATGAGATAACGGAAGAAAATGTGTCATCTTGGAGAAACGATCGACGACTGTGAGGATGACCGTTTTACCATTAACACGCGGAAGCCCTTCCACAAAATCCATTGCTATCTGGCCCAAACCATTGAGGGAACGCAAGAGGTTCGCGAAGGCTGCGGTATGCAAGTGTTCTCCTTGTTTTACGTTTGCATGTGATGCATGCGAACATAGTCTTGTACCCGCAGGCGTGCATTGATACATGAAAATATGCTCGCGATTGATGAAGAGTCTTGAACACCTTCATGTCAATACCATGGGCCACCCCAACACCCATGGGCCCGGTGAGGACACTTGGACAAGGACTCGGCCGATGAATAGGATGAGGCCATTGACGATGGTCCAATTGTCATGCTGCTGCCCTACGGTGATCTTGTCACGTAATGCTGATAAGGTCGTATCGTTTGCCACCTCATGACAGAGGTTGTCAAAGATGGAAAATTATGGCATTGAGATGGCGAAGCGTAGGCGACACTTGATTATCACGGCGGGATAGAGCATCCATAGCGATGTTGGTGATGTTAGGCTTATATTCCACATGAAATCATAGCCTAAAGTTTGTTGACCTTGGTCTTTGTGGTATCGTGGAGAGTTGTTGGTCAAGCATGAACTTCATGCTGTAATCATCAAAGCGGACCAGAAACTTGCGCCCCCATACATATGGCCGCCAATGACGAACTGCAAGAACTAATCCAATCAACTCGTGTTCATATGCCGTGTAACATCTTGATTTTCTAAATACTTTTTAAAATGTGTAAAATAAGTTAAAACTATTTTGCTTTAGTGAGAATTCAAATTTGGGTTACATTGGAAGGATTTGGGTTGTTGTGTCTCCTTCTTTGGTAAGCTCGGCAATTCTCCTGTAACCTATCTCCTTGGGTCACGTGGGTTTAGACCTCCTCTAAAGCTTAGACCTTGTCTCACCGAGAAATACTCGTATGACCAGGCCTTCCTTTCTTTGAGCTTGGTCATTTGGACCTCTTTGTTGGTTTGAATCTCTTAGGGTTCAAACCTCTTTTGATCGAGACTTCTCTTGATCTAAACTTCTTGTCGTCTGGACACCTCTTTATGCCGAGACCTCCTTTCATTCGGACCTCTATGCATTCCAATGGCCTCTTGTGTGCCTTGATTTTCTTAAGTCCATTTGAACCGTCTTGACTTTTTACTCTTGGCCAGAAGACCTCCCTCGGGTAGAACCCCTCTATGGAATGCCTCTGAAACCACTCGCATGGACCTCCCTTGTGCTAGACACAGCGGTCCGGACCTCTTCCATTTCCAATCCAAGGGTCTAGACCTCCCATGCGTTATGTCCTTCGTGGACCTCCCTTTGTTACGAATCGAGCAGTTCGGACCTCCCTTTGTTACAGAATCGAGCAGTTCGAGACCTCCCCTTTGTTACGAATCAAGCGGCTTGGACCTCCCCTCACTTTGAATCAAAGGCCCGGACCTCCCTGCGTCAGTTCTCTCGAGGACCTCCCCTCCTGGTGGCTCTTGGTGTTGGACCTCCTCTCGGAGATCCAACCGCTCGGACCTCCCATGAGACCTCCTTGGTGAGATCTGGCCGTCAGGACCTCCCCTGTCTGGACCTCCTTAACCTTTAGACCTCCTGTCCTTGGGCTTAGGACCTCCTAAGCGCTCGGACCTCCTCGAGGACCTCTATTGTGGGTCAAGACCTCCCTATTTTGACCCGACTATTTCTAAATTGGTGGCCCCACCGGTCTTAACCATCTCAATTCCTCCCACACATTATTATATTGAGCCTTCAATGCGGGTCTTATCACATTAAATGCATCCATATCGTGGTGTTTTACTTTGAATTGGGTCCTTAACACGTACCACGACATTTTTCCTTGTTCCTTCCCATAACATCATCGTGTCCTTCTCGTACCTTTTGCCCGAGAATCGTAGTGACACCCGCCTGTCACTACCTACCTTTGACCCATTTCCATACTTATCACGGACTCGTGTATTTCTAGTTTTCTTCACCACTTTGACTACAACTTGTCTAAGAAATTCCACCACTCCACCTTCTCCATTTTCACCCTCTCGGTTTTGGACGAGAGGCCTTCCAGGAGAGCTTGGTTCTTCGACCTCCCCTTTCATCCATAGCTTCTTGCCCTTGGTAAGTTCTTTGATGATCTCCTCCACCTTTGTGTTTACCACTACTGAGCTGGCCATGTTTTTCACAGGACCTTCTCTGGTGGGTTTCTTTAGGAATGCAGTGGTGCTCGTGTGAGGACCTTCTCTCAGGACCTTGCGCAAGCATTTTGGCCTCGGGACTTCTCTTGCTAATCTGCCTAGGTCACACCTTGGGACCTTTTCCAAAGACCCTTTTTCCTTTGGTAAGCTAGACCTTCTCCAAAAGAACCTAATCTAAATACAATTCTTTTTACGTAATTGGGTTTTGAGTTTTCTCTGGAGTTCTCTTGATTCTTTAATTGGATCTTTATTTGAATCTTCTTTGAATTTGCCTTTTTATATATGTGTGTAGATTGTGAGGGTTCCCAAGAATCGAGAGCTCGAAGAGGAAGGATCTTAGAGTAGTGAGCAAGGCAAGTTGCACTTTTGAACATATTGCACTTGATAATTCAAAGTATTTATGTCTGTTTTAATGTGTATTGCATGCTTATTTTTATCAAGTTAGTTCAACACGGTTTTAACTTTATAGTTATACCCATTTCCTTTGTATGACCTCTGTTGTTCTTGGTGAACATATTGTCACCTTTAGGTCAAACTTGGCTAATCTGATAGCATGAGTCAAGAACATTTGAAACATGAGCTCGGTTATGCTTAGACCAAAACTATTAATTTGGGAAATCTTTACCAACACAACCAAATAATGTTTAAATGTTTTCACCATGACATTGGGTTGTCATGGAGATGTGAAAATGGTCTTTGGGAAAGCAAAGAAAATAAACAATTGGTTTGGATGGGGCAAATTGGATTGCTTGGTTGGTGCAATGTTTATGCACGGACTCTAACTTTGCTAGGGTGGAGGTCAAGGGTTAGTGAAAGTTGCCCTAGTCATGTGAGGACCGGTCTTTGGCGACCAATGCCATGCCTATAATGGGCTATGCCACAATCGTGCAACCACATGTCTCGAGAATGGGGTGTGGGACTGGTGAGTAATTTGCAAAACTCCACTACATCTTTGCTCCATTGGTGGTGTGGGAGGTCTTGTTGACTAGAGGTCTTTTATGACCTATTGTTCCCATTGGTGCAAGAGGGGCTTTCAGCGGATTGCGATCCATAGGAAGGTGAAACCTTAGCAAGGAAAGGCGTGGTGGAGCAATGCATTGTAAAGCCTTGTCTTGAGCTCTAGATCTCTTACCTTTGGTAGTGAGAGATGACATTGACGAATCTTGGGACAAACTAGAGTAATCAAGTCGTGTGGGTAAAGTGCACAACCTCTGCGAGTTAAATCTATTGAATAGCCGTGTCCACGGTCATGGGCGTCTTGGCAAAGGCCACTTGAAGTTAGATATTGAATTTGGGAATTTTTAGAAATGGTTTCTAAATCTGTTTTGGGATTGCCATCCCTTGGGTTTGGGGCGAGGAGCCTCTTGTCGAGGAGGTATCCTTCACTAATTCATGATGATTGATATCAAGCGAAAAATTGTTTTAATATAAAGAGTTCTATCTATTAAAAGACACCTTTGGAAATTAATAATGGTATTGGAAAGAAAAGCGGCTTTGTGCAAAATAACCATATTATGCCATCTTTTGAATCTCCATATGCATGTCATATTGTTACCCCACAGGTGCAACTTGCGAAACACGATGGTAGTGCTCACTCTTGCTCATTATAATCTTTGCGAGAGAAGATGTTGGCGATGAAGATCAAAGCAATTAGGTTATGTACTCGGTCATTTGCACGTGGCGTGTTGATGGACCCTTTTTCCTTCTTCTGCTTTTGTGTATTTATGCTTGGCCCAAGGCCACCTTGTAATCAACCTTGTTAATATTATGTTTCAATAAAAGCTTGTTCTGGATATCACCACTGTGTCTTTTGCTGTGAAGGGCTAGCCATGATCCTTGGGACTAGCTCAGGTTTCACAGAGGACCTTGGAGCAGGCTCGGTCCATCCATATCCTCATGATGATAATAACATGTGGGAGGTCCTGGTGTGCCCTCGGACCTCTTCATTTGTTGTTACATGGGGACGTGGCAGGCCGTGGGTGCTCCTCGGTTCAGAGACTCTCTCTCGGGTCAGTTCTCTGGATCTCGGGAGGTCTTGCAGACCTCTGGGAGGTCTTCTGAGGACCTCTGGGAGGTCTTGGTGGGCTGCAGAGGTCCTTATGGACCTCTGGGAGGTCTGTGGACTCGAGAGGTCCTAGAGGATCTCTCGGGTGCCCTAAGACCGGGTCGTCACATGCCGGTAGTTTGGTGTGGTGAAGTGAGATGTGTTTGTTGAAGAAAGCAATGGCACCCGTTCCTTGATGAAGAACCGCCCCAAAACCATGACCTGATGCATCGCACTCGACCACAAATTCTTCAATAAAGTCCAGGAATTGGAGAGTCGGGGCCGACGTCAGTGCTTCCTTGAGACTACAAAAGCAGCGTGGGTAGCCTCATCTGTCCATCTGAAGGCTTCCTTCTTGAGTAGCTTGGTAAGAGAGCCACTAGAATACCAAAACCGGGATAAACTTGCGATGCGGTGGCGAGACCGATGAATGCTCGGATAGCCCACAGGAAGGTTGCGGCGATCGTCCATCACGACAACGACCTTCTGCAGTCCATGGTGATCCTCTGAGAGATTCGTTGCCCAAATATGCCAGCGATGTATTCTTGAAGAAACATTTGGAATGCTTGAGGAAGAATCGGTGTTGTCGGAGAGCATAAAACATCATACGTACATGCGAAGATGCGGCGACCATGACGAGCTATATATAAGGATGTCATCGAAGAACACGGGGTATTGTTGATGTAAGAAGGGTCATAGTACGTCATTTATCAAGGATTGAAAAGTTGTTGGCACGTTGGTTAGCCCGAAAGGCATAACCAAAAACTAAAAAAAGACCCTAATGAGTGCGGAATGTCGTTTTCTCGATATCTGCCGAGTGCATCCGCACTTGATGATAACCGCAACACAAGTCTAATTTGGTGAAGAACCATGTGCCCCTGAGTTCATCAAGGAGTTTGTCGACGACTGGAATTGGAAATTTGTCTTTGATGGTCTTGTCATTAAGCGCCCGATAATCAACACAGAAACGCCATGTATTGCCCCTCTTCTTAACGAGAAGCACGGGTGATGAGAATGCCGAAGAGCTGTGACGTATGACGCTTTGTTGTAACATCTCATCACATTGCTTCTCGAGCTCATCATTTGAAGCTACGCATAACGGTATGGGCGAGCGGCGACGGATTCGGTGTCGGACTTGAGGAGGATGCGGTGGTTGCGGTCACATACTAGGGGCAAACCGTGTGTCGTAGCAAACAAGTCTCAAATTTGTCAAGCAGCTCGTGCATCAAGTCTTGACCCGTACATGCTAGGGCATGAGTTGGTCGGGAGGCCGCCAGGATGTCGTGCCAAGTGATTTAGTGTCCGGCGCGGCCGAACGTCATGGTCATGTTGGAGAAATCCCATACGATTGGCCCGAGGGTGCCTAACCATTGGATGCTGAGAATAACGTGAAAGCCTTCCAGCGGAATAGCATAGCAATTAAGGGAGAACGCCTCCGTGCCAATGCGAATAGTGAGGTTGCAGCACACAATAGGGCTCACCATGCTATCGCCGTTGGCCACCGTCACCCGAAGGTTAGTCAACGACTAGAGAGAGAGAGAGAGAGAGCAGCTTGGTGCACCACGCTCTCAGCGATAAAATTGTGCGTAGATCCGGAGTCGAGGAGTGTCGCAAGAGGTCGGTTGTTAACGAGGACCATGATGCACATGATTTGTCTAGAGCGTGGCTGAATGCTTGTGACCTTGGCCAAGGAAATTTCTGGGTTAGAACCAACGGAAGCGTCGAGGTCGTCTTCATAGTCCAGTATGGGATCAAGTTCCAGTACAAAGAGCTTCTTGCACCGGTGACCCATAACGATCTTTTCTTCACAGTAGTAGCATAGGCCGGCCACGCATCGACGCTCCATCTTGGCGAATGATAGTGTACGATGAGGGAGCGAGGATTTGTCTGTTGGTGTGGTGTCGGTGTTGCCCGGGACTCCCCAAGAGGCGGTATTGTAGCCTATCGATACCGTGCGCCAGTCTCATGGCCGTCTCCAATGATTGAGGAGCCTGAACGTCGGTCTTCATGATAGGTGCTGTCGGTCGGTCACCATCTGCTTCAATAGGGCTTCGAGTTGCTTGCCCAAGCCATCAGATGCTTCTCCTTCGGAAACGGATGACATAGCAATGGGCGTCTCTGATACCAAGTTGTCACAAGGAGGGAGATTGGAGAGAGGATTAGAACGAAGAGGATAGTCGTGCGAAGTCTCAAGGCATGGCTGTGACCACTTGCGGCGCGATGGAGGAGCGTGTGTCATTTGCTTATGGCAAGGGCGAATCACGCCGAGGAGGAGGGAGAGATACTTTGGGTTTTCGATTTACGATTGCAAACTCAACAATGCTCCTCCTCTTGTAGGAAGAGATGAGTCTAAACAAGGAAACTAACTTGGGAAAGTAATCTAAACAATCTATGAAAGCGATAAGGAAACTAACAAAAGAAACAATCTTTAGAAAGCGAATGAAGGAAACTAATCAAAAGGAAAGTTTTCTCCTAAACCGCGATGTCCTGCCAGTAGCCAATCCTTGGTACTGTGTGGGGGCGGAGGGAGTAGTGGATGCCCCACATGGTGATGTCCCTCTTTATTTGCAGTGGGAAAGGATTCGATTGGGAGAAATTTCAAATGCTGTCTGTCAAAAGCAAGAACGACTGGCTATTAGCAGGACTGCAGGAGGCCTTCATGCGGACAAATGGGACAATGTTTGTCAAGTTGCTTCTGCTCTAAATCCAAATGGTCTGGATGTTAGCAGTGTAATATGTCTCCTGATGGTATAGGGCCCGTTTGGTACAGCTCTGCTTCAAGTCTTTGCAGCTCCAACTCCAGCTTCACTCTTAGATCCACTTCTATGAGAAGTTAGAGCAGTCTGAGAAGGTGTTTGGTTAGAAAGTTAGCTCAAGCTCCAGGAATGAGAGTGATGTTTGTAAAAAGACTGCAATATCCTTGTTTTGTGACTTGTAATCTTTTTTTCGTATTGCATAACTTATAACAGTTTAGTAAGTTGGTTTCAGTCATGTTGTGCTTTTATTATTTTTATTTTTTTAGCCATATTGTGCCATCTTTTTCGCCCGCAATCGATTTTTTTTAATAAACATATGATTTTTTTAAGCCATATTCAATGAGTATTATAACAAAAGCATAGAGAGCACAGGAATCAGGAATTAAAATTACAGCGCTCATAATCACCACTCATAGCCAATTTGTTACACACAAGTCGATACATTGTACAATATTACAATGCATACAAAGCATCAGTTGAGAAGTTGTGAAAAACAAGCATTTTGTACACATTGCATGATTGCAATTAGGCAGAACCATCTTGGTGCATGTCTCCATGCAAATCACACATTCATCCTCCCTTTTCACATGCTTGTTACCCTCCAATCTTCCAAGCGCTTCCTACTCCATTATGTCTTTGCATCAGCCCTTCCCTTTCGTGTCCCTCTCAAGAGTTTCCGTGCACGACAAACACATCAATAAGGAAGCTACGGGATATAACAACATGAGATTGCAAACAATCAAAACAACATGCTTGATCGAGGCACTAATTCAAATCTGACCACTACTTTCTACATTTGCAAAGTGAAATGGTATCATTCCTCATCACGATAATGTGCCTTGCAATTACTAAGCCCATCACCAATGCATAAAAGTATAAAACGAATTCAACCACACCTCATGAGTGTGAAAAATTCAGTACATTTTGTCATATCCACACCTCAAGGCAATAATGCAAAGTGATTTTTTAAGAGGAATAGGGGAAACTCTCCCAGTGTCTAATTGAAAATAGAAAAACAATTATGTGGAAAGTTTAGCTCAAAGCGTACAGGTTAAAATGAAGAACAGATCCAGGAACATAAGTGTGACAACCTTCACTCACCACCACATTGCGGGACAGGTTCTCAAAGGTAGTTTGTATACAAATCTCCAAGGTTTGCAATATCCAAACCTATTCTCATGCATACCAGCTCCCATTAGCTAGATGGTATTCACGCTTATTTTCCTCATCACTGCAGAACAACCTAATCCTAGGTTTATATAGTTCTGCTACTATTCAATTCCATATAAGTTCATTTGGAAAGCAAAAACATTTTAAGAATTAAAGTATTCATGTGGCTCTTCAATAGAAAAGTTATTCTCACTAAAGATAACCTAGTGAGAAAGAAATCGAAGGAACAACGATTGTTATTTCTACTCCGTGGTGAAAAGCATTCAGATCTCTTTTTACCTATCCTTTGGCTCGCTAAGCATGGAATGCCTTTTATTTTCTGATAGTCACATCTTAAAGTACAACCGCAATTACGCATTTCGCACATTTCATACCTAAAGCTTGGAACAAAAATGGAGCACACCCGCATTCATAAATTTGGCGAGTGAAACCACTCTTAGATCAGAGCAAAGCATTAGAACTGAAAATAACAAAGTGAAAGGAATGCAAGAGGTGGTTACGATTGGAAGCGGAGCTGGTCTTGAGGGACATTGTCGATGAGGTTGATCTGGTCGTCTGCAATGAGAAGGTCCTCTGGTCACATTCGCCCCAATCGGATCAAGAATTCACAAGAACAAGAACCAAGGCTTCTCCGTGCGGGAGGAAGGAAACCGATCGTGTGTACACGAGAGGCAGGAGGTGCTCGACCTAGGGGCCTTGGAGATGGGTTCATTGTGGCAATGATTTCACCGACTCGGCGTGTCGCCGCCTTATACCTTGTGATGCCATCCTCCTCGCCTCCTCTCCCCGGCCAGGCCAAGCAGGGTGGACCGCTAGGTGGGGAGGAGGAAGATCCGCCGTCGGGAGAGGTCGCACGCCTGGCCGTCTCCTAGCTGCGAATGGCGGAGGGGGTGAAAGAAGGGCAGTCTTGAGCAGGCGAGATCTGAAGGGAGGCGAAGGGGTGGGGGGCTGCGGGTTGGGGGTAGTTGAGTGGCATGTTGCGGGTAGTACCCTCAATTTCTAGAGGTATTTTGTTTTACTGGTCTATAGCTCCTCACTTGGAGCAAGGTTTCATCTGCTCCAAAAAATTGTACTAGAGGCTGCTCCACCCCAAGTTGCTCCAGCTCCAACAATTTTATGGAGTTAACCCGTTTGGCACAGCTCCACCTACTCCAACTAAGAAGCTGAGAGTTGGAGCCATACCAAACAGGGCCATAATACGCAAGGACCCAAAGAGACTATCTTCCTTCTTGAGAAACGTAAAATCTTTGAGTTTGTAATTAGGGCTGTATTAGTCTAAAAAAAGGGATTGTACTTAACTAGACTTCCCAGGCTTGTAGTTTCTTGAATCAATGCGAGATTAAAAAAAAGCAAATGGCTAGGGATGAAAACGGTTCGGATAGTTTCCAACCAATCCAGACTATTTTCGGATATGGATTCTGTTGGCTCGGATATTTATCGGATATTATTAGATCAGAAACGGATTTGGGTTTTTTTTATCGGAAACGAATCTGTTTTTTTTTCATAAACGAATACAGATTCGGTAGCTCACTATCCGTCAAATACGGACATGGATATCCAGGAAGCTAGATTTCCGGAGTGTCCCCCCTATTTCAGCCTAGCCCATTTACATGATACTTTAGTAGTGATACGGGGTGGCCCGATCTCGTGATAACGATGAACACGCGAAGAACAAAGATAACTCGAGGGTAGCAACACGATCTGAAATTCGAGCAGCTTTGCGTCAAGCACACGACCACAACAATAGCAATCACACCACAACTCTCACGAAGAACCAATCCACACAACAAGCACGTAAGCAAGTACACGGATTGGACGACTACGATAGATCAATCCAAGCAAACTCGGAGAATTAGCAAGAACAATATAGGCAAGACACTCGGTTCTGAAAATTAGCAACTAAACAATAGATTAGATCTATCTAAAATCATCAAAATTAGTGGCCCCACTTACTAGGGTTGGCTACCAAGACTAAATAGGGAGACCCCCCCCTCCTAGGTGCAGCTGGACAGCCATGGGCTAAGCCCAACTCGAATTCAACTTATAGAACTCGATTACAACTCTAGAACGCAAACGGTTCTAACTCTTTAGTTGGGCTCAAAGCATAAGATACATGGTCAAAATTGTATGCATAATTTGGCCTAAATACTAGGCATGCAAACCCACTTCAAATTCGGATTTGAATTGGGCTGGAATTCGGATTGGGATTAATTTCGGATTTGCGTACCAATTCGAACTCCCTTGTCCCAATGGGCCTCCTCCTTGGCCGAAGCCCTCCCTTGGTCCATGTGGTGCTCCACCTTGGCCCATGCTGCCCATGCGCTTGGCTTAGTCCAACCAAATCCCATGCGGTTGGTGCTTGGTTTGGCTGAACTCCACCTTGGCCTTGGCCCACTTCTCCTACTTGGGTCAAGTGTCTCCCCATATGCCCACTTGGCTGACTCATGCAGTTAGTTGCCTCCTTGGCCGTGGGTATCCGCTTGGCTCGGCTTCTCGTATTCTCTTGGTCGAAGGCTCCTTTGCTTGCTTCTCTTCTTGGCTGGTTAGCTTTTCATCTTAGCCGAAGCTATTGCAAGCATGCAAGTTTTCCTCCCTTGTGATGCCTTTCTCCCTCACCTCCCACTGGACACCTTGTGAGCATCTAACATTCCAACATTCATGAATTAAGCAATTAGGAAGCATCAAAGTACTTTTATCAAATAATGAACTCTCAAGTATAGGGTTCAACTTATCATTGCTCAATTGTTGTGTAGGTGTTGTTATGCATGTGTAAGTGCAAGGGATGTCCTCAGCAAGTAGCCCTAACCCATCATACATTAACATATACATCAATAGATGGAGACAGGGAAGGAACCCTAGCCACAATTCCCGACCCCCAATTCTATTCATTTCGTTATGTGTTTTCGTTGATTTTGTGCGTACAATTTAAGAGGTTTTCATATTTTGATGAATATTCGTGATCACATTCGTTTTGATTCATGTGCGTACAAATTAAGAGTGTACAATTGACTAGTGTTGTCATCTTAAGGCTTACAAGATACAACTTACATGTCATGGGTTCAAATCTTGGACAATACTAGTGAAAAATCCACACAAATAACCCACCAATTTATGGTTGGTGAGAATCGAACTCTGATTGTTAGCCAGATAGACACGGTGGCACACCACTAGGCTATGCTACTATTGGCGACGACATATCCGGTGAACATGGAGCAAAGCGTGGACATATGGACACAGGCCATCCTGGACCTCCATCACGCAAGGAACGGCGCACCGTGGGCGAGCGGGTGCGAGCGAGCATTTTTGCGCCCCCTGCCCGAACGAGCTTTTGCGTTTCCCACCCCCGCCCGATCCCCAATCCATCAATCCTCCTGCACCTCCCCACGCTGCTAGGGTTCATCCGCCTTCGCCAGCCGTGCCGTCCCCTATGTCGCCCGCTGCGCCTCCCCCTTCGCGCAGCGGCCGCGCTCCTCTCGGCGCCGTGTCGCCTCCATGACCATCCTTTTACCACCTGCGTCCTCTACCGGGCTCCACTCTTCGCTCGGCTCTTCCCCCTCATCCTCCCACTCCTCTCCGGGCTCTACTCTTTGCTCGGCTCGTCTGCTTCCACCCGCCTCCGACTCGTCTGCGTTCCTCCCCAAACCAAACTGGTGTGCTAGGGTTTGGAGGGACTGTGTCGCGCCAGGCCGTCACTCCATGCACCGCCTCCTCCCAGCCACGCCTTGCTCTGCGCTCCCGCTTGCGACGAGTCCCCTCTGCCGCCAGTTCGCCTAGCTGCTGGGCTTCTTTCTTGGCGCCGACAAGTGGAAGAGGTGGTTGTCTATTGTTGTTATTTATTTTTCAATTGAAGTGGTCTCCTCAAATCTCATGTGCACTACTATTGATTCCTTCCTTTACATGTGCAAATAACAACAGCCAAGGGTACAAGACCTTGAGAAGGGTACAAGACCTTGAGAAGGAACCAGAGGAAAAACAAAATAATTTCATTAGGGACTTGGGGTCTTCAAAGAAATTTAAAGAAGATGAGAACCATCGCAATGGATTCTTCTAGTCGCTGAGGATATCGAGTTTTCGATAGCCTAAAGGCTTAGTTTCTCTAGTGATGTATTGAGACATGTGGTCTCTACCTATGCACTACTTGATTACTAGGACAAGGATGCTTGCCATGTGTTTGTGTTAATATGTCATGTTGAATGCTACAATGTAAATTGTTGTCTGGATTAACAAGTTCTCACAACTCTGAAATGTTTTATGGATTCACAAATCTCAGACAGTTTGTTCTGTACATTCTGAAATGTTGTATGGATTCATAAATATGAAATCTGAGATGTTGTATGGATTTACAAATCTGAAATGTTCTCTTGATTCACATTGTTGTCTGGATTGTATGGATTCACAAATATGAAATCTGAATTTTATACAAATCTGAATTTTTATGCAGATGACAACTTCTCTGGCTATCAAACAACATATACACAACAATCTGAATTGTGAATCTATTGTTGAACTGTCAGACTGAATTCAAATAAGTATGTTGTGTATACAAATCTGAATTGTTAGCTCATGTTAACTCATTTGAAACAATCTGAACTGTCAGACAACATATACACATCATATACACAAAATTACGAACTTATCTATCTTGAACTTATTTTAAAGTTGAAACCATAGATAAGTTCAACATTACAAAAAAAAAGAACAAGATCTCCTAGATCAAATATGAATGGCATACACTCATATAGACAATACAGATATATTTCAATACCAACCAATCCTTCTAGAATCTGGACAATTTCCCGCATTGTTGGCATCGAAAGAAAGGAAGTGTAGATCGGGTTGAGGAACATGAGATGACGCAAGGACATTCATGATAAAGGCAAAGGGTCTGCAGCCAGTGATTCTGAAAGTGAGGAGAGGTCATCTCAAGCTGAGTCAGAATCTGAGGCGTGAATTACAAAGCGGGTCGATGAAGAGATGGGAGAACCAGAAGAGCCTCAGATAGATTTAAGGACAATATCTGCTGACGATTACGCTATAATGCGTCACAATAATCAGTTTGTGCATCCTGGAGATTCCTCAAATCCAAAGTTCCACACTAAGTTTCAGGAACAGGTCTATGAGCAGCTGTATGGCCCCCACAGGCAGTTTGCAGATTATAAATGGGTGAATTGGCCACACATTAACTCTTTGAGCAAGTATCATGAGACATATCAACTTTTTCAAAGAACGGTATTCATGATCTCGTAGCTCTTAAAAATAACTACGATCATGAGATTATCAAGCAGTTCTATGCCACCTTGTATATTTCTCCAGACTTCACCAAGCTGTCATGGATGACAGGGACCAGGTATTTGGACAGCAACAAGCAAGAATTTGAGCGTGCTTTGAGGACAGAATATAGCAAGGATGAGAAGATCTATGACAGGCCTACTCTCTTAGTCCCTGCCTGGACAGGTTATTATGATCAGACTGTTAGGTACACTCCAGGCAAGATAGGTGGTCTCCAACCTATCCCTAGTTTGATTAAGAGAATCATAAATCACACTATTCTCCCAAGAGCGAAAACTTTGATGCTGTGAGAGGACATGCATGGAACACAATAGATAATATTATGAATGGAAGAAAGTTTGATGTGGTGGATATCATCATCAGGGGAATAGCTTCTTCCAAAAATGACAGAGTCAAGAGAATATATTATGCTCCCTACATTATGGCTTTGATTCTCAGTAAGATTGAGTATCATGGAGGCTTGAGATCTACCCATAAGGCATACAAGCCATGAGATGGTCCTCCTCTCCCTGTAGATGTTCGTGCTCGGTTTGACCAAAGGGAGAAAAGGAAGATGCTCAAGGGAAGCTTGCTCTAGTAGTCTGCTCAAGAAGATGCTCTAGCGAGAAGGACAAGTGACTCTTGCCTGATTTATTCTGCCATTCTGGAGATAAAGAACACTCAGCTAGAATTCCACAATGAAACCAACAATAGATTGGCTGCTTTGTCAGAAAGTGTGTATTCTCTTGAGTAAGTCTTGACTACTCCTCAGCGCTTTGGTCGCCGTCGCCCTAACTCACCTCCAAGGGCCTCAACTTCTCTAGTTCCACTCCCCTCCCTCCCCACGAGATCCGGTTGCATGATGACTTTTTGGTATTTTGATGCCAAAAGGGGAGAAGCTAGAAGGAGAAAGGAGAAAGATCAAGGGAAGCTAGAAGGAGAAAGGAGAAAGATCAAGGGAACTCTAGCACTGTTATTATTATACTATATGATCTATGTGGAACATGTTTTGTTTATGTTACGTTTAATGCTTGTATGCTTGTAATAGCTTAGCCTTAACATTAAAAATTATTATGGTTTTATGTTCTTGTTGACCTTGGTGTTTGATATTATATCATGAATTACAATCTTAATCTTGTGGTCTTTTTATAGTATTGCAAATTCTCTCAAACTTCAACAAGCAAAAAAAACTCCGCCAAAATTTTCAAAAATCTCTACATGTGCTTGCAAAAATATCCTCTCATTTATATGTACATGTTTAAGGGGAGCTTTCTTTGTAATGACTTTAACGAGAAAATAATTCTCAAAACTCTCTTGAGCTTATTGCAAGAATTATTTATGTTAAGTCATCAAAAAAATATACAACTTGTTTCACAACAAGTAGTATATTCAAAACAATCTTTCTCACATATTGATTGGGTTGTCATCAATTACCAAAAAGGGGGAGATTGAAAGCATCTAGGCCCCTCAAAATTGTTTTGGTAATTAATGACAATATGTGAATATGAGACTAACATGTTTATTGAGTATTTACAAGGTTAAGTCCCAATGGTGAATATGATAACTTGGAGATGCATGCTAAAGGACAACATGAAGATTGATATGGTTCCAAGACAAGGTACAAGTACTCTAGGATCCTTTTTTATGTTTACCGGTCTTAGGAGAAAAGGATGGAAGACCGGATTTTAGGTTAAATACCGTACTATTAAGAGAGATCATGACTAGTAGCTTGATAGCATGTTCTTGTACCATTTGGATCAATTTAGGATCATGCATGCACTTAGAATTTGATTTGGAAGCCAACTATGCTTTATCAGGATAATCGGTAGTCCGACGCGTTGTGTCGATCGTCTTCTTGCTTCAATGATATGACCGGGATGGTGGTGTGGTTCTACCACAACACGGTTGTACTGAAAAATAGTTGGCGGTACGTTATTTCCAAAGTGACGCCATTTTGGTTTGGTGGCTCATCTTGCGAGTGGTTGTTCCAGAGTTTCCTCAACGGTACTCATGTGTGTAATATAACCAAGATATCTTCGTGGAACTACCGTACCCTGGTGTTACCGAAAAATCAGCGGTACATATTTTTTCAGAGGGTGCCTTTTTGGACTCTAAGGTGAAACGGTAGTACCGCTCATATTTTTCGCTATGACCGGCCAGCGGAACTACCGCATGATGCATGGTGGTAGTACCGCACTAAAATTTCCAATGGCTATCAAAGCAATTAATGCGACTGTTCTAGCCGTTCTATG
The DNA here is from genome assembly GCA_036346405.1 of Phyllostachys edulis. NCBI lineage: Eukaryota > Viridiplantae > Streptophyta > Magnoliopsida > Poales > Poaceae > Phyllostachys > Phyllostachys edulis. The sequence continues at coordinate 110,807 of JAYEVD010000487.1, read as the reverse complement.
ATGTGCGGTAGTACTGGCCATTACATGGCGGTACTACCGCATTTGCTGAAAAAGTTGGGGTTTCACCCCTAACGGTCGTATTTGTTTGTGGTGGGTATAAATATCCCTCCACTTGCTGAAGGACAGTATTCTAGACTTCATTTAACATCCTTTGAGCTTTGAGCATTGTCTCTACACCTCCAATTCAATTGTGCATTCATTGTGAGGTAGTTGAGCCAATTCAAGTGTATTCATTCTAGATTGATCCTTTGCACCTGAGTGCCGTCAAGCGAAGATCGTGATTCATTACTCTTGGTGTTTGCCAAACACCTAGACGGCTTGGCGGAGTTAGCACGATGATCTCTTCAAGAAGATTGTGAAGAGGCTCGGTGCCAATTATGAGTGGTTCGGTGTTCACCATCTTCGGAGCGAATGAAGAATAACCACTAGTAATCGAGGGAAGGCTTAATTTGTGGAGCCGGCTTGATTAGCTCAAGTTTCCTCAATGTGGACTAGTGAAGACCGGCAAGTCTTCGATACCACGGGAAAAACTCCATTGTCTCAATTGTGGTTATTTCTTGTCTTTACTATTTTCGCATTTACAATTCTAGCAATTATCTTGTGTAGAATTGCTTAGCTAGAATTGTATCTAGTTTAGACTTAGTTCGTAATTGAATTAATTTGTTAATTAGTCAGAAAGTTTTAAAACCTCCTATTCACCTCCCCCCCTCCCTCTAGTCGGTTATCCTTGATCCTACAAGAGAGCACTCATCCCATGAGGAGTGAAAAATAATTTATATACATATTTTATTATGACCATCTTCGTTTGTTTCCATTAATTTTCAAATATTTAGGTGTATTTTTTTCTCAAATTATAGCTTCAAAACAAGAATATTATATTTAGTCCAAATATATGCACAAGAATACACATTTCATATTCGATATCACCCGACTTGCTAGGATATGAGACATGTCACTCGCCACCTTAAGGGAGATTGCCCTCTCCTCACCCTACGGAAATTGTCATCCTAATCTAGGCAACGCATGACTCTGAATTTGTAAATGCGGAATGAATAAGATATAAATGAATATTGTATGTTCCTCCACCTTTAGACCATTCCTTCACAAAAGTGGTGAAGGGTGTGGTGATGGATCGGGGCCGGGGGAGGTTCCCTCGTCGATTTGGAGGCGTCGATCAGCTGGAGGCGGCGAAGCGGAGCTTGCCTGACGAATGGATGGAGGAAGACGATTTATTGGTGGAAGATGGTCTGAGGGAGAAACTCTGTCGTGACCATGAGCAAAAGAGAAGATTCCATGAGAATTAGCATGGTAGTCTCCCCAAACCAGGTATGCAAATAGGATCTCAGGATCTGGATCGTGCTCATTTTGATTTTCGTTTTAGGGGTTCTGGTAGAGATGCTTTTAATCAAGGTATGGGGTGGCAGAATGATTCCGGTAAGGAGAGTACGGGTAGAGAAGGGGGAGTTCATTGGGTGGATCAACCCGTAGGTACTTTGCGGGGAGGTTTTGGAGGAAGGGGAGGGAACCCTAGAATGGATAATGTTAATGCTATGCATACCAGGTGATGAGGACATCCCTTCCACTGATACAACCATCCCTACTGCTTCTGACGTGCAAGGACCAATTACTAGAGCACGTGCTCGTCAACTAAATTATCAGGTAACTTCGTTTCTCGAAGTGCATCCATATTCTATGAACTCTATGATGCTGCCTAAAGCAAGTGATATTATTTTACTTACTACCCAGAAGGTCGTCCACGACCACCCAGGAGGTCTTCCACTACCACTCCAAGACCTCCTCGGGGCCTCCTCAAGACCACTCCAGGATATATTTTAGATAGAGTCGGTTATAATCTTTCCATAACTATATTAGGAAAGAATCTTTGTGTGCTATGGGAGTTAGAGATAGATTCGACTTTAGGTCGTGTGTGAGGCGGCCGCCAACCGCTCTTCCTCCTTTATATAGTGGCCACCACCTTTAGGGTTTGGTGGGTTTTGTTGATTAAAGTTTAGCTTTGCTACTTTATACATCGTTTGCTTGTGCATCTAGTACAACCAGACCTTATCTTCGGAACCCCAAATTATTCAATACATCTATCGTTATTCCTCAATTCCTATTTAGCAAGTTCGTTGCTTCATCTATTTTTCTTGCTTGATTCTTAATTGCATGCGAGAAAAGATCTTAAATGGTCGGTCGATCTACGCTCACCAAGCAAGGTCGATAACAAGCGTGAAGTTGGTTCGGCGATTGCGGGTGCAACGGTCGTCGCATCGGTTGTAGCTTTGGATCGTGAGAGTTAGCTTCCACCAAATCAAGTGTATCAGCCTCATCGAAAGATCGGGACAATTACCCCATTACCAGGGACCCTTCAATAGGTTTTGCTAAAGGGGAAGAGCTCAAAGAAAATTGGGGGGATATTGGTCCAAGCACTGGGATCCTCAGGTCCGAGGACCGAGGAATGTGTTTTCGATGCTTGCAATTTGGGCATCACCAGGCCAGATGTACCAATCCTCCTGTGTGTTACAAATACAAAAAAAAACTGGGCATATGACATCTGGGTGCATGGAGGATAAGAAAGTTAAGGGGTTGAAGTTGTGTGGTTTTGGAATTCCTAGACAAGGATTGTATAGTCTCCAAGTTGCTGGTTTGAAATTGTCTGAGCAACAAGAGGTTGCAGAGGTTTTGAGTATTATTGAAGGGGTAGCCTCTGTTAGCAAAATTGAAGCTGAACTGAAGCACTCGATTAAAGCTAATTGGGATTGGAAGGTTAAGAAATTATCTGAATCAGATTTTGGGGTGGTTTTTCCTTCTAAGGAAATGTTGTATACTTGGTCCAAGGCAAGGAGTGTTGAGTTAGCTCTGCATTCTATTAAGGCAAAGATTGACAAATCGACACTGGATCCTGAAGCTTCCTCTATCCTTACTGCAGCTTGGATCCAGGTTTCAGGAATACCTCTCTATGCTAAGACTGCTGAAGCTGTTAAGGAAATAGCTAGCACTGTTGGAGACCTAATTGAGGTGGATGAGATAAGTTTGATGAGAATGGACCCTATTAGGGTGAAAGTTCTTAGCAGAGATCCCTCTAATATAAATTGTTATGTAGAGATCTTCATTAATTCCATAGGATATGAGATCAAATTCGAGACAAAAGGGGGTGTTAAAAGGAAGAAAGGAGGTCCAGTCTATGATCATTTTCACAAAATTAATACTCATAAAAAAGAGGATGAGGAGGAGGAGGAGGAGGATGAATCAAATGGAAGTAATCATAAAACAGAATAGGAAAAGATGGCTGAGAAGTATTGGGGGATACTCACCAATCTTCTGACAAAAAATGTGGGGGTGGCTCTGATAAAACCAAAGGCAGACAGCAAAGGGGTTTAGAAGACACTAAGGAGGAGGAATGCTCTGACTCAGTGGTGTTAAATTTGAACAGCCAAGTGCTGTCTGTTATGCTTATCTCTTATAGTCTCCCTGAAAAAATGGATACAAGAAGATCAAATTTTCAAAAGTGTAGTGGCGAGGAGGATAAAGGTGTGAGAGATGATATCAACTATTGTAGTCAGAAGGAAGAGGTGGTATTGGCTCATGATCAGGATAGTTCCTCTGATCCCAAAGATGCTGTAATGGTACATACTGCTGAGGGGGTTTCCTTGCTTTTAGCTGCTTTATGGCCTTGTCTTACCTATCATGACAAAAAATAGGATTATAGTGGGGTTCACAATAAAGATTCTCAAGTAGAAATCATAACCCAACACAATCTTGATAATCAAATGAGGTTGGTTCTGAGGGGTTCTCAGATAGATGATTTGGTTGATAAAGGGAGTGAAGAAGAGGTATTAGAGGAAGTAAGGTCTCACACTTTAGAAGGTCGACTTTGCTCGATGTCCTTTGTTTGTCGAAATTGTCGACCTTGGGTCAAGAGGAATCTATTAGGGATCTCATAATAGTTATGAGGAAAAGGCTGATGATAGCAGTAGTCCTATGTTGATGGGTAACAAAGGATCTTGTGATAAGAAGGAAGATACTATTGGGGGAGGGCAAGATCTGAGAGGGGAGATATTATCTCAAAAATTTGTTAAAGAAAGTGGGGTGGATAAGTATGTTTTACCTGAGGTTGAAAGAATTGCAGAAGAGTGGATTACTTCTAAGAAAAAAGGTGGTAGAATGAGATTTAAGGAACCTCAAGTGGCCACTAGGAAGAGCTCTAGAATTCAGGACCAAGGTATTCCAATACAGGAGAAAGCTTCATTACTGAAGTCAATTCATTATCTGGATACTCAAGGTAAGATTGTTAATAACTCTTTTACAATTCTTAATGATTCTTCTATTCAGTATCTAGAAGAGGTAGCTTCTTCTTGTGGTATTATTTTAGGGTCTCAGTCTATGAATGCTAAAGAAGTGATTAATGCCATGCAAGCTCAAGAATTGGTTAGAGCTGTAGTGGCTAAGGCAGAGGTTGAATTGAAGTTACATTCTGAATTGGAAAAGGTCAAAGTGGATGAAGGGGTGAACAGAGATGATGATTTGGAGATAAATGGCATTGACAATTTGAAAAGGGTGCTGTGGGGTTTACTTTGAATAAAAGGGGGAAAGGAAAATTGAAAAATGATAATAAATCTTTTAGGAAAAGTAATATATGAAATTGCTATTCTGGAATATTAGAGGTTTGGGTAAATCTTCTAGAAAAGGCAGCTCAAAGAGCTAATCTCTAAGGAAAGGTTTGATGCTGTTGGGATTCAGGAGACTATCAAACAGAATTTTTCTGATCGAGATTTGAAAGATTTGTCTGGGGGTGCTGATTTTGGGTGGCATTGGTGCCTAGCTCAAGGCCACTCTGGGGGTATTCTTGTGGGGGTGAGATAGGATTTTTTGGACATTGAAGGAAGAGATGATGGGAGGTTTTTTGTGAGCATGTCAGTTAGACATAAGATGAGCAACTTTCGGTGGGAGTTGGTTATTGTTTATGGCCCAGCTCAACATCAAAAGTCTTCAGAATTTCTGGAGGAATTGCATGATAAATGTGTTAATTCGGTCCTTCCAGTGATGTTAGGAGGGGATTTCAATTTGATTAGAAAGGTTGAGGATAAAAGTTCTTCTGGGGTGAATTTTACTTTGATGGACAAGTTTAATGCTTTCATTGCTACTAATAGGTTAAGAGAGATCAAGAGATGTGGGTCAAAGTTTACTTGGACTAATAAACAGGTTAGCCCCATTATGATTGAGTTGGATAGAATTTTGGTGTCTACTGAGTGGGAAATCAGGTTTCCTCTTTGCTATGCTTTGGTTTACTTCTCTAAGGCAGTTCTTAAAAGGTTGGGGAGCTCATATTAAGGGGCATAATAACAAAGATAAAAAGGTTTTGTTAGAGTACATTAAGATGTTGGATCTTAAGGCTGACAACAGTGGTTTGAGTAGTGCTATTTGGTTATGAAGAGGGTTTAAGGTTACTCTGGTGGATAATTTTTGGAAGGTGGGGCAAAAAGTGTCTATTGCAGATAATGAAAGTTTAATTCAAAAATTGACTGAGGAGGAGGTTTTTTCTGTCATCAAGGATTTGTCTATAGACTCTGCTCTTGGGCCAGATGGTTTTCCTTCCTCTTTTTATAAGGCTTTCTAGGGTGAGTTAAAGAGTGCTATTATGGGGATCGTGCAATATTTCTATGATAATAAGTTGGATATCAAAAGGCTGAAATATGGGGTGATTACTTTGATTCCCAAGATTAAAGAAGCTAACTCAATTAAGCAGTTCATACCGATTTGTCTGCTTAATGTCAGTTTTAAAATCACAACCAAGTTACTGACGGTGAGGTTGGGGAATATTGCAAATAGGGTTATTACTAAGTGTCAAACTGCCTTCATTAAGGATAGAAATATATTGGATGGAGTGGTGTCTTTGCATGAAATCTTGCATGAGATGAGGACTTCTAAGAAAAGAGGAGTGGTCTTAAAGTTAGATTTTGAAAAAGCTTATGATAAAATCCAGTGGGGTTTTTTAGAAAATGTGATGAAAAGAAAGGGCTTCTTTGATCTTTGGATCAATTGGTTGATGAGTACTATCAAAGGGGGCAAAGTTAGCATTAATATCAATGGAACAGTGGGTCCCTACTTTTCTACTCATAAGGGGTTAAGACAAGGGGATCCTTTATCTCCCTTGCTCTTTAATATTGCTGTTGATGCTTTAGCAGCACTGATTGAAAAAGCTCAAGAGTTAGGCTCACTACAACACAACATCCATGTAGAGACGTCCAATCTATAGGCTAGAGACGTGTTATTTCATCTCTAGAGGACCGTAGAGCCATTTTTATAAAGCGTCCTTGGAGCGCCTCCCCACGGACCGTGTCAAGAACCGTAGAGACGTTTGTAAAACATATTTACAGGATATAAGACGCTTTAAAGAGACGTTAAAATTCATGTCTATATATGTAGAGACGTTTTAGTAGATACACTTACATAACGTCTTTACTAATATAGACACGTTCGATTAACGTGCCAACAAACATAGAGCGCTTTTACAAATTTATTCAATTCATGTGCGCACAATTTATCGCATTTTGTAGTGACGTTATATCGTCTCTAGAGTGCATAAAAAGCGCTTTTGGGCATCTTACTGTGAAAAAATTTATTTCAAATTTAATTAGATTATTTCAAATTTGATTCGTGCATTTTGCTACAAACGGAAACATATATCGTCATATGAAGACAATATTCCACCTCATCCAAAAAAAACTAGAAAGCAGTAGAGCACATGTCTTCACATGGAAGCATCATATTCTCACAATCAACAAACTAAAAAAGCAGAGAGCATGCATGCACTTTATAGCAACAACAAATATTTGAATTCTGACAAGTGGAATTCTGGCCCGAATCAAACATCCATATAAAAAGGTGCGAGATACATCGGGAAAAGATCCTATGGATTGACACAAATTTTTTCTAAATAGTTGGAATCTATCTATAAGCTTTGCCCAAGGGAGCCGTTGAGCTTAAATTCAGAAGTCAAAACACATGGACCAGCTCAAGGTGTTCCCCCATCCTTTATGATCATGACATCACACATCCTTCAGTGGTCAACAAAAGTTTTCCTTCAGTGGTCAGAAATACTAATATATGGATCAGTCAACCTTGTTTTCCTTTAGACAATGAACTTGGCTTAGCACAATTCTACATATTTATCACCTCCGAAATGGAGACCTCTCACATACATGGAAGAATCTCGCGTTTGTGTTTCTTTGTGCAAAATCCCCATCTTATTGCGATTGTTGATCGTTAGGCACATAATGTTCACAAGTTTTATCTAGAAGGAGTAACCACAAATAAAATAGAAGAATGATAATGTAGAATTGTAAATTCTACAAAATCCTGATTGACGATCGATGTGTGTAATAGAACGAAACATAGAATTGAGAACTGAAATCTAGTTGAGACCTCCCTTTCATGCGATAAGTTTTACGCATATACAAGCGCAGAAATTGCAAAATCACTTATCGGGCGAGAATGTTTTAGGTAAAGAAGCTAAATGCCATGCTCGAACAACCAACTTTGGGTAGGCAAGTGCTAATTGACATTACTCTTGTCAGTCATCTTGAATATAAATCTGTCGAGCATCATTCATTTATAAGCACAAATTTAGTTTATTCACATGAAACTCATTGAATTTGTTAGTGATGAAAGGCAATGGCGATGTTATACTTATGCCTAATGTACATCGCAAGGCATTTTATTGAACAAAATAATGGAACTTCATGTGTACTGTTCTCGGATTTAACATCCTTGGCGTTCACAAAGAAACTCATCTCGGGGACCAAGCGCGATACACCATCTTTTGGCATGTCGGTTTCTCCATCACATGGTTTCTTTGTCTAGTGATCAAGGTAGGTGGTCCAAAAGTCATGTTAATTTTCCAACACATCGTGGTAACAACTAACAAGCAATGTCGTTCCTACCCATGTGATCACCAGTGAGAACCCATTCGACCTTAGTGGCCATATCTTACATTATATGATGGTAGTTAGTGAAATAGGTAAAGTAATGTAATAGATTTGATGTATCAACAAAGGAATATATATATCGATGTGCTCAAGTAACCGATATCTAGGAAAGTTCTTGAAACTTGGTTGAAAGTTCAAACTCACCAAAATTCATCCAACATTTGTTGAGATTTTGGTAATTTCACTTATCATACTACTTTCTAGTTTCTCTTGATTGAGATGTGTTATCGATTCGTAAAATCAACCACACCAACACGAACAATATTACTTTCCTTGATGATATTACTTTTCTTGAGCATTTCAAAAGAAAGAATTGGCGGTAACTTACCACTTTAAGCTATCGATGCTTCGTCAAGTCTAGCAATTGCATCAAGTAATGGCGCTCCTAGTACTACGAGGACAATCATTTATAATTCTCAAATAAATGATAGAAGGAATTATAAGCGATTTTCTCCTCCATACACTACTTTCTCGAGGAATGACATGGAAATAGGCGAGTCAACTCACGATCGGCGGTTTCCTTGCCTTTTCAATTTCATGCATATTTGGATTGGACAATACCCTCTCCACAGTGTCGGAACATACGATTGTGAGGAACAAATAGTATCGCGACCTTTTGATGTCGAGACCTATTGAGAGAAAAATACCTCTATCACGACACTATCGGTGTTAGATGCGTCAATGTGACCAATATTCTGTTAATGCCATTTTGAGGTGGAGCATAATCCTTTATGAGCTCATTACGAGATAACTTTGCCTCTCCCCACTGACAATGCCATGGTACCATTGTTGCTTGGGTGCCTCTTCAACACAAGACCGAAGGATCCCAACCATCTTGATCATCACGGTCCCATCTTATATCTTGGTGCCATCTGTCAAAAGGATTGTTCATCTTCTATTGATTAATTAACAGAAGGTGGCAATCGGCCGAGATAATCCAATATTTTTCATATTACGCCAAATCAACAAGTAAAATTTAATTCCCCAACAGATCATACAGGCTAATTAAACAAACATCTAAAGGAAAATTTTCAGCCCTATAGATCACTAAAGGTATTAAAATTTATGCCATGCTTCCACTATCAACATAATTGTGACAAGAAATCTGCGACAATAGCAAATCCTTCCTCTTTAATTTCTATGCTATTGGGCACATGAGCACGATCCTTTGGTTTTAATTGTGGTACATCAATAGATCTTTATATGTAGCATATAAAAAAACTAATAATTCATAGCCAAGGGTTGAGAACAAGAAAATTAGTTATGGATGAAAATCATAACAAAAAAAAACACATAATCGGTTTAAAGTGTGGAGAAAAGCACTCTAATGAAAAATATTTGAGCGCTCGAGGCCGACAACGTAATCACCAAAATTACAAGAATGCCCATTGCAACAATTGAAGTTGGCTTGGAGCCTTCTAGATTAGCAATATTAGATCATGTTGACAAGGTTTGTGTTGGAAGATCTTACGGATCGACAAATGATGCGAGAGCAAGCTTATCTCCACGGGCCCTAAAACACCCTTGATCTAAGTATTCCAAATGCCCATAGGAAATCATCAAAAGTTATGATACCGGGAAAAAGGTCCTTATTAAGCTTATGATCTCGGCTTCAACATTATCGAATTAAGCTCTGCACATACTCCTTCACACTCATTGTTGTGCTCAACAAGCTGTGTTCTGGAAGGACGAAGCATACAAAGTTACTTAAGCAAGCGGCTCATCCGATAAAAGTAAATTTCAAAGAAAAGACATGTTTTCTTTTTTGCATTGCACGCTCACCTGTATCTCCAAGAACTCCTCCTCGACTGCATTGGAGGCACAAAACAACCACTCAAAAGCATCGGCCGCAGCATAGCGTGAGGTCCTTGGCGAACCAGCGCCCCTCGGCCGGGCACTTGCTTGGGCTTTGATTCGCGCATTTCAAATTCCATCCTCTTGGTTCTTCACGAGATCGAGCTCAAGAGCGGCCGAGGCTAAAGCAGAGGTCGAAACACTTGCTTTGTCGAGAGGCGGGGAGGAAGCGGTGGTGGGGGTTCGAGATCATTGGATCGATCGAGATGCACGCGATGCTTCCATGGCGATGGCGGCGGCGATTAGGTCGATCAACATCATTAGGGACCTCGCCAAGAACGTACATCCATTTCCATCCTTGTATCTGCGGTTCTACGCATGCGTGTGCATCGGCGTGTGTCATGTGTGTGCGGATGAAGGCCATGTCCCTCAAGGTGAAGGCGGGTGGTGGGGACCCGCTGCGGCGCGATGGCGGCGGCGGAGGGGAGGACCCGCGGTATGGGACAAGGACATTCTTTGCGGCCTTTGCGTCGCGTCGCCAAGATCGCGCGGTGTAGCCACAGGGAGGCCGACACGACAGGCGTGTGCGATGTCGACCCGCCGCGCAAGCCGGACGGCGGAAGGTGTTTGACGGAATGCCTCGGCGAGAACACGTTGTGGGGTCGAGCTTGACTTGAGTGCCTTGCCTCGGCCAATGACAAGGAAGCGGCCACAGTAATGCCGATTCCTTCCGTCAATTGTACAATGATGCATATTTGTTTAATTGTTTGATTTGATTGGGGTATGAACACTGGCGGAGCAGGCGCCCCTCCAGCCTGGGCTTTGCTCACAAGCGAGCAGCCGTGGATTTGTGGCGTGGCCGTAGCCGTGGGCTTGCCTAGGCTTCGGAAAAGTTCTGGCTCTGCCACTGCGTGAGGTCGTGAAGAACTACCAACTAAAGCAACAAAGAGCATTTCATCAAACACATGGAGAGCGATCAGCGTCACCTCACTCAAGGATGGCGAGGTAGGGCGCCCACGGCTAGTCCGCGTCGTGCAAGGCCTCCCGGAGGAGGAGGAGCGCGACGGCGACCCACAGCCAAAGGTCCCTGCCACCGTAAGGCGCGGCCGAGGCCGGGCGGGCGCAGCGTCGATGACGATTAGCGAAGGCAGTTTGGAGGAGATGGGAGATCGGGTTAGCAGCGGTGTCGTGGGCGAGGAGGCTCGTGGAGGGACGGGTGGCTCGGGTGGGAAAGGAGGGTGGCGTGGGTGGGGAGAGGTTGCTTAGAGTGAGGAGAGGCTCCCGCCGTCGGCATCCATCCGTCGCGCCGGCTCCTCGAACTCCTCGCCTCCACCGTCGGCGACATCTCCATCCCTGTAGCGCGCCACCACGGCCGCCGCATCACACGATGGCTCGGCCGATGCCGCCGACCACGGCATCTGCGGCGAACGAGCATCCTCCTTCTCCTCCGGTTGCGGAGGCGGTTGCTCCTTCCTCTCGTGCGGTGTAGACCACGGCATAGCGAGCGAGCGAGAATGGTGTTGGGGAAAGCGCCCCAAAATATAGCCTGGCGGCGAGGAGGCAAGCGCGCGCCGTGGTGGTGGCGGAGGCGGCGAGTGGAAGAGAGGCGAGCAAGAGAGCGAGACTCGGGAGTAGTAACCACGAAGAGGGGAGAAGAGGATGGGTCGGGCGGCGGTTTAGCCAATTTTGCTCGTCGTCGTGCGTATGCGTGGAGTGAGAGACGGCGAGAAGATCCCATAGCTCACGTTGCCGAAGAAGGTGGATCAACGTTCGTATCATATGAGGGAGGATGGACGACCACCACTAACTCCAATATTTAAGTAGTAGAGATAAGAGACGCTCTGGTCATTTCTTGGAAAGAATCAGATGGGGGATCCGAATACACGCTCTGATCATTTATTAGGATAGAATCAGATGGGGGCAAAAAAGAGGGTTAAAGAGAGTAACAATCAGCAAAGAAACAAGAGACGAGAGACATCCCAGTGGCAAGGTGTTGTCATTGTTTTCCCCGCGAGTAGAGATCAAAACCCCCTCGGAGCATTCATTTTTGCAAATGTTTTAGATTTTAAATTCATATTTGATCCAAAACGTTTGAATGAAATTCTTTCGAAATTATTTTCAGTCCTTTCGGTCCCCACCGAAAAAATTTTAAAACGAAATACTTTTCCTAGAGCTATAGAGGCATATTCTAAAACGTCTCAAGATTCGTCTCTGTAGCTAAAATTTTGTCCTCTTAATTCTCAGACATATTCTCAAACGACTCAAGATTCGTCTCTACATAAATGTAAACGTATATGTGCCTTCCTACGGTAAGAGATTTTGTGGCGTCATATAAAACGTCTTGAGAAGCGTCTTTACATACGAGGTGTTTCTCGGCGTAGAGACAGACATAAAAGCATCAAAACAAAAGTGTTTCTACATGATAGTTTTGTTGTAGTGGCTTGATTAAAGGGGTGATCTCTCATTTAATTCCTGGTGGGGTTCCCTTACTTCAATATGCAGATGACACAGTTCTTATGATTGATTGTGGGGAGAAGTATATTCTTAATCTCAATTTTTTGTTATATTGTTTTGAATGGATGTCTGGGCTAAAGATTAATTATCACAAAAGTGAGGTGTTTACTCTGGGGGTGGATAATGAGGAAGCTTGTAGAGTGGCTCATATGTTCAATTGCAATCTTGGTCAGTTTCCTATGTCATATTTAGGGGTGGAGATTGGGGACAGACAGATTAATAAAAAAACTGGGGAAAAGATTTTGAGTAAATTACCAGCGGGTTGGATAATTGGAAGACTAATTTCTTGTGTTCGGGGAGGTTAATTTAGTGAACAGTTGCTTGAGTAGTCTTCCTACCTACATAATGGGTTTTATAGGCTGAATGAGGAGATTCATAAGAAAATGGATTCCATTAGATCTAAGTTTTTTTGGAGAGGGGCTAGTGACAAGTTTAAATATCATATGGTTCACTGGGGTGTTGTTTGTAGGCCAAAGGATTTTGGGGGTTTGGGTGATTAATACTAAAAGGATGAATGATTGTCTTTTATGTAAATAGTTTTGGAGAATGAATTTGGCGAGAGCTGAGTTATGGTTTAGGATTTTAAAAGCCAAATATTTCCCTAAGGGTGATTTGAGACATTTTACCTTTTAGAGGATCTCAGTGCAGGAGATCTTTGCTCAAAATCGAGCCTCTGTTTAATTTGGGGGCTTCTCGGAAGATTGGTGATGGGAAAGCTATACTGTTTTGGAAAGATGTCTGGGTTGATAGTTGTCCTCTAAAGATTAGTTTTGGTAGACTTTTTAACATCTCGGCTAATGTTGACTCATCAGTCGCTGATTGTATTGGAAATGGGGTGTGGAACATTCCCTTTATAAGACAGTTTGGCAAGGAGGAGGAGATGTGGTGTGACCTAAAGCAAGGTCCTTCTGGGGTGGTTTTGACTGATGAGAAAGATAGAGTGGTTTGGTCCTTGGAGAATTCAGTAATTTTTCGATTAAATCTTTATATAGGCATATATTCTTTTTTTGGGGGGTGATTCTTAATAGAAATAAGAATCTTTGGAAAAGCATAATTCCTTTGAAAGTGAAAATTTTTCTTTGGCTTGCATATAATAGCGAAATTCAAGTCTATTGTTCAACTTAAAAAAAGAAATTGGAAAGGTTGTGAGAGGTGTTGTTTGTGTGGTGTGGCTGAGGACACTGACCATATTTTGTTTAGATGTGTTGTGGCTAAATTCTCTTGGATCTGTATTAAAGAGATTTTGGAGTTGGATGGTTATCCGGACTCTTTAGATGATTTCCATCATAACTGGTTAGATAGCAGGGGTGCTAACAAGTATCATATTTGCTTACTCAGTTTTGCAGCTCTGGTTTGGACGCTTTGGAAAGTCAGAAACAAAATGGCAATTGAGCAGGTTTTCCTAAAAACCATCTAAAGTCATTTTCAATTTTATATCATGTTTGCGGCATTGGAGGATTACGATCATAGAAGGTGATCAAATGGTGTTGGATATCTGATTATGAAGGTTGAAGTTTGAATGAAAAGCTTTTTGCGAACAAAGGAAGTTAGGGGTAGGTTAGTTTGGTTTGGATAGCTTGTTAGTTGGTTGTCTGTATTTGAATGTGCGCTTCCTTGTCAAGTTGGTTGAATCTGTTGTTCTTGATATTGTTCTGGATGGCCTGGTTAAGTTGGTTGTCGGCTTCTTGTTTTGCTTTTTGTTCATGTTCTTGTAAACTTGATATGAGCTTTCTATAAAAGCCGAGTTGTTTCCCATTTTCAAAAAGAAAAAAATGAATATTGCGCCAGGGGTTCTTGGGGAAGATGAAAATAAGCAAGATCTACACAACAGTGGCGGAGCCAGGATTTTAACGATGGGGGTGTGAATTTAAGACACATCTGTTCCAACACAAGTTCAAATGACATAGTACATAAGTTCAAATGTGTCAAATTACATGTTTGCACTATAACCAACATCACAAAATATTTTAAAAAATTACAACTTGATCGGCGTTCCTTCATGCTATGAAAGCAATATTGCAATAAAAATCACTACTGAGGAGATCAAGCCAACACTAGACCTTGAAGGAGCCAAGGAGGGGAGCGGGCGGGCGGTCACGGGGACAGGCGGTCCTCGAGGTCGAGAATCGGCCAGGCGCGACCGCCACTTGCGTCAAAGCTGAGATAAATCAGCGTAGAAGCCGAGCGGCTGGAGTGCCGCGATCGTCGATCTTGCGATGAATTGCCGGGCTGCGTCGGCTGCGCCCTGTATTTGCTACGAGTGCTGGATGGGCGAGATGGCACTTAGGCTGGCGCCTCCTTGACTAGTTGACTTGGGCTTGATTCTCATATTACAGTTAGGCCTAATGCTAAATGGGTCATGGAGTTGAGGAGTATGTTGTTAGTATGTGTAGTGTATACTTTATGTATTAAGAGGGTATATACCAGATTTTTGTGCAAAATTTTTTGGGGTGCAGTTGTGCAGGCATCTACTCTGCCTCGCCCTGTTTGCACAAATACCCATACAAAATGAATCACATGAAAAATGTGTAAAGAACAAGTTAGGATTCAACCACTCCATAAAACAATGGAGGCACAATCGCTCACAGATTGCACTTGACGAGAACCGAGTCCATATATTCTTGGGCAGGCGAATCCAAGTGGGTGCTTGTGGGTGCTCGAGCACCCCCTCCTCCCACCACCGTATCCCTAGTATACCCACTGCACTGAGGTTGAAGAAAGCCGGTGAGTTGGCGAGAGGTTGAAGAAAGCCGGCGAGCAGCAACTACCCATTGAGGTTGAAGAAAGAATGGCTTAAGGGTTAAGGCCCAGTTGGCGGGTGGCTTAAGGCCCAGCCAGCCCAATTACCCAAATACAACTCCTAGGCTCTCAGCCACATCCACACACGCCCGGATTGGAGAATCAAGAGAGGAGATCTGAAGAGACTCAGCGAGTGGCGGAGGAACCAAGGAGGTGGCCGGTCGGCGACTCGCCGACTCTGCGTGGAGGGTCGTGATCGGCCGGGAGGAGGCTGGGGCGGTTGGCGACTTCAGTAGCGGAGGTGGGCGATCAGCCAGCCATGGAGGGGAGGCCGGAGGTGGTCACGACTTCGGCGATCGGCAACTTCGGCTCGGAGGGTGGCGGCGGGCGGTGGTAGGGCATGATCGGTGCCACGGTGGTAGTGTGGCACACTGGCGGCATCGGCGCATCGCAGCCTCATGATCGCGATGACTCGGGCTCGGCCGCTCGGGGCTCGAGGCGATGGCGAGTGGCGGCCGAGCTGGCGAAGCAGAGCGGCGACTAAAGTGAGGATGCTTCATGCTTTTTAGCTTTTGTATGTTGAATGAAGTGAGGCGATGAGTTGAAATATTGAATGAAGAATGAACTCGAGCGATGAGTTTGTTTCTCTCGATCCAGATCCTCAATTGTTTTGTATGTTGCAAATGTAGGCGCACTTGATCACTTGAAGATTGATGAATTGATTATTGATGCAAATGTTTAAGCGGTGGTCATTGTTTAATTTGTGATTGATGAATTGATGTTTAATTGATAGTAGATATTAGTGATTAGCCAATTTGTTTAATTAGTGGTTGGTGGTTGTTGTTTAATTTTATTAGATTTAAAAAATGGAGAAGTGAACTTTGTGTAAAATCAGTTTAGTGCTTCAATGGTATGTTTTCATTTCATTTTTAATGTTTATAAATATTTACAATTTACTATTGTATCATTAAATTTGATATTTCTTATCTCTGATCGATCTTGATATATTTATGAACATTTAGGGGCACATTATCCATTAACAAGGTACTACATTTATTGTATTGTATATTTTCAATCTGTTCTCTTTCTATGTATGTATGAATTTGACATTCCAATTGTAAAAGACTAGTAGATGTAGCTTTGATATGCTTATATTGTGCTATAATCTTAACAGTAAAGCTCTCCATTTATTTTCAACTTGAATTTGCCCTTTGGTGAGCCCTCCTCACTACTGACTTTAAATCATTGCAAATCGGGAACGAGACGAGATCCACAATACAAAAGAGCAACAAAATAACATTGTCCTATTGCCAGTTTGCCACCCAATCCCACACCCACGTGTTCCCTCGATGAGACCCGCATACGCGTGAGAATGTTTTATTTTACAAAATATAATACTCCCTTCGGTTAAAAAAAACAAGTGGCTTTGAAATACATACAGTCAAATTTTGAAAACTTTGACTATCGATATCTTTTTAAATATTTAGATTAGATACATGAAAATCAAATGTGTAATTCGTTTGAAAGTACTTTCATAATATTATAATTTTATTATGTTTTACAAATATATTACAATAATAATTAGTTACCAAAGTTATATTTTAGCGATTTGTATTGATGTTCAAAACAAATTGTTTTTTTTTTTTTGAAACGGAGGAGTACGTGTTAGCCTAACTTTTGGCACTGTCATGT
Source organism: Phyllostachys edulis (assembly GCA_036346405.1). Lineage (NCBI taxonomy): Eukaryota > Viridiplantae > Streptophyta > Magnoliopsida > Poales > Poaceae > Phyllostachys > Phyllostachys edulis. The sequence continues at coordinate 94,080 of JAYEVD010000487.1, read as the reverse complement.
GGACCTGACGATCAGTGTCAGTAGTAGTTTTTCCCGTTTGACTGGTTTCCAACTATGCTTGCTATATGTATGATCTTCTGGCGTCACAACGGAAAAAAAAAATCCTGCCTCTGTTTCTGCATCTATACTTTCATATTTTGACACGAAGTATATCTGTTGTACCAATAGCTAACTAGAAATCTGGAAACCAGGCTACAACAAAATGTTCTTTTAGAGATGATAAATTTCAACGCGTGACCGAAATTGTAGGCGCGGATAGCAATCGATTAAACATATATGCATCAATGCATCTGCCTGCAAAATCTCAACGGTTCAGGTATGACTGTATGAGTAATGGGTGTAGTGCAATTTTCTCGAGACATCAGGTGATCTATAAATACCAACTCCTTTTATTTTATATATAATAAAGGGCACTCTCCCAAAGTGTGGTTGTCAGACATATCAACGTGCGACACGTCAGGTGGCACATTTTATAATCTCTCCTCGTCACATATATAAGCCCTCGATCCATGCCATCGCATCGATCATCTCAAGGCAAGATCGATCAAATTAGGCATGTACATGAACATGGCTGGTGGGGCGACAGAGCAAGCCGACCACAACAACGGTGCGGAGCAGTGGCAGAACCACTCCTGGGGCAAGCCGGGACGGCTGCCTTGGATCTCTCGACATATATTCTTGAACAGGAGTAGTACTTACCGACCGTGTACTCGAAGACCACGACAACCGTCAAGACGGCCCACATGGCGGCAGACCCACCGGTGAAGTCATAGTGGCCGGACGTAGTAGAAGGCAGAGCACAAGGTAAGCAAAGGCCACCTTGAGCCCATGCACCCTGTCCCTCGGCGCGGCCATCCACGGGAGGAGCCACGCCGGCGCGCAGCATGGTGCACATCGGCCCCCGCCTTTGGCTTTCTCATGCTCCGTGGCCTCCGCTGCCACCGTGCCACTGCCGGTCGGCACCGCCACCCTCCACTCCGCACCAGTGGCGGAACCAGGAATTTGACTGACCCAGGGCGAACTTGTAGTGTAAAAAATACTTAGGCACAATATGATTCAATAGTCAATATACCGTGGCTCCGTGGTTGTCTGATTGCCTGCCTACCTCAGTGTGCCTGCCGGCTACTGAGATTACTAAGTAACTAAAGATTAAGTGAAGTCCCAGATGCACAAACCAAGAAACAGCTACTCAAACAGAACCAACCCAAGAACCCAACAATATTGATCAGTATATGTATATCACCCAAGAAACAGGAAAACTAAGCATAAACAACATAAGAAGAAAAAAAAGAACAGAAAAGCGAAATCTAACCTCTTGCGCTTTGTAGTTGAGGAGGACGTCTTGGTAGGTAGAAATTTGAATGACCCGAAAGAAGGGTGTCGGCGGTGCCCCAAGCCTTGTCATGCCAGCGTAGCAACCCACCTTTCGCCCAGCTTTGCAGCCCCAGCGTCGCGATCCCTCATGCCGTGGCCCTCATTGGGAGGAAGAACCGATGAGGAGGAATCTTTGGAATGGGGAAATCAAATGGGGAATGGCCGATGCGGCTATGCCCGATTCCGAATTAGGGTTGTGCTGTGTCTAATTGGCTTGGCCGCTGCCCGCTTGGGCCTTGGGCTGCCTTCCTTGGCGAGTCTCGGCCATAGCCTGCGCGAAGCCTGGCCTGTATCCTTGCATGCTCATCTGTCGTGCTGATGGTGATGGAGTCATGGCGATGGCGGCTTTGCGGGCACCAATTGTATCGCCCAATGGTTCGGCGATTGGAAATACGGTCGCTCTACGGTTCAACGATTGCAATAATAATGCCCAACGGTTTAGCGCCTGCAGTATAAATGCCGAACGGTTGGGCGTCACGATTCGATCGCCTAATCGTGAAGCGATTAGATCGATCATGTCGTTCGACGAGATTTAATATTTCTATAAAAAACAAGAAAGCAGGAATATTTTTGTAATTTCTAATAAGAAAATAGATTATTTGAAAAAATTTCTCCTGCCTAGTCCCAGGAACCGGTCCATCGACTTCACGAAGCATGGACCCGTCGTGCCCAGCACAAGGAACCGCTCGATACTTGGAATGGCCTGCATTAAGGCACGGCTTGTGCGTCAGCGCACACAAGAGTAATGTCGGGATGCTTAGCACCTATTGTATTGTACACCAAATGCAAAATTTGCCTTATATATAGTAAGCGTACAAGTGGAAGCCATCAGTGACGGATCCAGGATTTTCAAGATATATGTTCGGAGTTACCTACTACCAGGACAGGCAAAGAGGTTACAGTTGAGCTAGCTTGTTAGCTTGTTTTGAGAAGATATTCTCGTCTTATCTGAAGTATGATCAACTAAACAAGAGCTTCTTGTCATGTAACACCCTTTAAGTTATATGGTTTTCTTTTGGCATCAGGTTCTTCAATACTAAAGGTTGTATAGGCTCATGTTGTTGTATAAGCAATGTATGGTTTTTTTTTGTCATGTAGTAATACTCATATTCTGTGAAAAGGTTATGTATGTCTTTTAGTTATTTTTTGTCCCTTTTATAGGGATTTTAGTTCACTTGTTGCTTTTGAAATGCAAGAGGTTATATATGTGTTCGTTGTTAGACAATGCAAGAGTATGTTATTTGAGATAACCACGCTGACTGTGCGATTTTTTCACTTTTAATTCTTAGAGCGATTGTATCGCAATTGCAAGTTCAACGAGAAAACAAGTTCTAAACCGACACAATAGATCGATTTATTACGACAAGCTTAGTTGAAGTACAAAACTGGAAATGCTCAAATGCATATGCTAGTAACATGGAATTTGAAGAACATAAACACTCCCAAGCTAAAAGATAATAACAGTTGTGACAACGGTGACCTTTGTTCAACCACTAGCTAAGTACCAATGAAAAGCATTGATGGTCATGTGATAACTAGAAAAACACCGAACAAAATGCTTATGAGTATCACCAAAAGCACCAGTGACTAAGCAGTAGTATGCAGACAAATCCATAAAGTCATCCAGACTTCGCGGACACGCGCTTTTCATGACAACTTGGATTGGGTCGTCTTTGAGCTTTACTTATTGGCGTGGGGTGGCTAGACCGTGGCGAGTGGGTTGCGCATGCGCGAATCGCCGATCGGGAGGGATATATACCTAATAAATACTAGATTTTTTTCTCAAAAAAATTGAGTGTACATCTGTACACCCATGTCCCTATATTAGATCCGCCCTTAGAAGCCATGTCAGCATAAGTTCCTAAAAAGAAAAATCAAGCAAAACCAGTGTCACACAAAGAAGAATAATGAAGCGAATAGGCTTTCACAAGTACTAACTTCTTAATAAAATCAATCAAAATTTGTAATCTGATTCTTGGGAGTAATTTGGCACGAATGAGTATTATGGTGTGCGGCAGGAGCTTCTTGTCTCCATAGTTGGTTTCCGTAATATTGTTAGTTCTCCCGGTTGTCTAGCCTATGTTGTCCTCTGTTCTCGCTGTATTTTTCTTTGGCTGATGCTTTTCTAGGCTCCACGTTGTAACAGGATGTTTTTTCTTCCTTAATAAAAAAGGACTGTCTATTCATAAGATGACTAAAATTTTTTTAAACATAAATCACATTTTTTATCCATTAAATCAATATCTATTCATATGGCACACCAATCTCTACACAAATCTAACGGTAACAACAAATGGCTTAAACCTAAGAAAATTTCAGACGACTTAAAAATAGCAAGACTATAATAAAAATAGCATCCAAAGCTTTTGCATGTCCTTGAAGAAAATCAATAATCGAATTGTTGAGCCATCTGTTCTAAATTGGATGTCTCCCCTTCTCTACAACCCAACCCCGCCCCCCTCCTCTTGCACCACAAGCCTACTCCTGTGTCGTCGCTACTGTTGATGACAAAAGTCGGCCACCACCTTCTGTTGCGATAAAAAAAGCTAGTCGCCACTTTCGCCGTTGATAACATGTGAAAAAAAAACCCTGATCTTAAAGAATCGAGGGGGAAGAGGGACATTCGATCATCCGGAGGCAAAGACGGTGACCGAACTGCTATCGGAGGTGGGGATGTCTACAGTGAGTACTGTTCTTAAAGCATGACAACTACACATGCTAGGGCTGCCATCGTCACCTTGATCTGCTCCACTATGTCTGATCTGCCCAATTGGGGTGGCACATGTGACCCAAGCAGGGTTTCCAAAACTTTTTTTTATATTTTTACCGAGGTCACCGATAGAACTGATATTGCCGATTATCGGAAAATTTGAAATCAAAATTTGAATTTTTTGAAGTTAAAAATGGAAATATAAAAAGTAGTTTAGTTTCTAGGTTTCAAACCTACAACCTTCTTTCTCCACGGCTAGGAGCGTTTCCACCAAGGCGCATGCACTCCTGTCCATTCATATGGTTACAAATTTCTTTTATATTTGACAAAAAAAAAGGCAAATCTGATTTATTTATTTTTTGCCGATCTGAAATATTCTTGGCGAGTCAGTAAGACCGATAGAACTGATTTTCAGAACCCTGGACCCAAGTGGAGTTGTGGTGATGGGTTTAATCCTAGATTGGAAGTCCAACTTGAGTTGTACACTTGTCCTAGCATACAAATATACAATGCATGTTGGGTAGAAACATAGCACCTTCGGCCAGGCGTGTGCTGTGAGGGTGTGCAAAATGATCAACTGCATAGGGCCCCACTAATTAAGGGTCCCATTTTTAGCCTAACCTTTGATTATCATTGGTTAATCTCGGTATTAGTACTAAGGAATTGAATGAGCTAACTCAGCAGAACATAATTGATCTATGCATGTCTTGTCACCTTCCTCTCCCTCTTTATTTCCCTTCTGTTGTCGCACAAAAATAGCTACTCCTGTCTTCCAATTCTCATAATCAAAATATAACTAATCAAAATAAACTCCTCTCCTCTTAATTCGCATGCCAACCTTAGTGTCAAATATTATGTGTTTCTTTGTGAGTTCAAGTCCTCAAGCACATAACTTTCCTCTCTATCTTGTGTTGTTGTCGCATACTCTTGATCTTTGTGCATCACCGCCGTTGGGCTCTAGTTATATGCCGCTCGGTCATTGCAATGGCCCATCAGTGTTGCATCGAGGCCTTGACCATATGTGCGATTTGCTTGTTGTGCCTTGCCATCATTCTTAATTTTTTTTATACTACTCCATTTATTGTTGCAATTTAATCTTGTATTTGTGCATATAGATGGTGTTCTGTTTTTCAACCATGTTAATTTCCTAGAAATTAACTTTGGTAATAATCTTGATGCGGTTCGTGTTGATAGTATAATGTTGAATAGGCTAGCTAACCTTAGTGGTAACATCGACAACATTGATGTTCACTTTACACCTGACCGTAATTTTTAGCACAGGACCCCTAAAATATTAGGTATGGCCTTGCCTCAGCAGGATGCCAGAAGGCTCAACATTCAACGAATTTTGGACCTGGGTGTTACACCACCGTCCTAAGGCTGCTCCCAGTGCTCCACCTTAGCTGGTATCTTAAGCCTGCCATGTAGACAAAATGATGATGTGGCACCATAGTTAATGAAGAGAGAGGGTGCTTTAGTATCTAATCTGGATACCGGTTCGGTCTCGAAATCCAACGCATAAAATTTATTGTGATTGATCCCGTGCGGTGCTCAAATAGGCCACAATGCTTTAGTACATGCCACAAATAGGCCACAATGCTCAAATATTAGTAAAGATCATGCATGTAATTAAGTGAAAGCAGTCTAAGATACTACACCATAAGAAATCATGCATTAGAAAGATAGTATCCTAACACTTCTCATACACTAAAGCGCGCACTAAAAAGCGCTCATTGTGAGCAGCCTAAGCCACCACACTTAGACCCGCACTTCCAACTGCTTCCATCTCTGGCCATCGTCATAGCTAGTGAGCTGGCGTTGGCGGGTACCTTCCTCGTTGGCAACCCCAACATTGATGTCTATAAAGCAGGACATAATAGTTACTACTACAGTACTGGCTAACATTCATCAATCTAAACTAGTGCTTGACATTCCTGTTGTTGTTGTTTCCCATCTCAATGTCGGCATAGACAATGTCGCCATCCTTATCGTTGGTGACAAAGCGCCTCCAGTACCAGCGCACCTCCCGAATGGCAGCCTTGTCCCCGATGGGCATTCCCTTGGTCCTCGACAGGAACAGTGCGACGAAGAGCATCATGGCAGCGAGGCAATCGGTGAAAAAAGAAGAAAAGGATGAACTTGAGGAGGCAAAACATGGACCACGAACCCTATGCCACCGTGAAGTTCATGAGCATGTTCACCGCCACCGTGATGCTCTGCCCCGCCAGACGCACCTCCAGCGGCATCACCTCACTCAGCACCAACTAGCCCAGCGGCCCCGGGACCACGAGAACCACCGCCACGCCACCGCTGCTGTTAGCTATAATCTTGTATTGGGAATTGATACTATGTCTCGTCCGAGCGGAGGCATAAAAATCGAACAGCTCACTCTCAACTTTCGCCGCCCACTCACTTAGTCACCCTTATCCCCATCGCCTTATCATTGCTATTACCCGTAACTCCACCACTCGTTCCACTACTACAAAGCAGGCTATAATAGGCGCCCCATCACGAGGCGGTTCCATAAGGAACCGTCACGTATTAGGCTCTGTCGAGATGAAGACATCCGCCTTCTTGAAGCCTATCATAAGCGGTTTTATTAATAACCGTCATGATATATCACGAGCGGTTCTTTAAACAATATGCATGATAATCTCTAGAATCACAGACGGTTTTATTCATGAACCATCTATGATATATCACAGACGTTTTGTTAATAAACCGTCTGTGATAATCTCCACTATCACAGACGGTTATAAACAAAGACCGTCTGTGAACTATCACCGATTCTATTTAAAAACCGTGCATGATATGCATCTATCACAGACGGTTGATTATAAGAATAAATGCATGATATCCTCGCCCTATAAATCGTGGACGGACCCGTCCATTCCCATTTGAGCCGCCACCGGTGGCTTGGGGTAGCGTCGCGCCGAAAAGTGAAGGGAGGAGAAAGGAGGAGAAGAGAGAGATTCTCGGCGATATTTGGTTTTTTAATGTCGTGAGCTCCAAGGGTAACAATCTATAACCCTTTAGAGCATCTACAATGTCGTGCTTAGCGGTTCAAATGGCTAGATTTAATGCTAGGAACCGATTCCACGTTGGAAGGCTGCCGATTCCAAAGCAAAACTCTAGGAACCAATGCAAACTTTGCATCCGGATGCAAGTGAATAGAATAATATTTTTCATTGGGTGGTTAGCATATGCATTAAGTTACATTTGGGGGAAGAAAATGAAGAGAGAGAAGCGATTGAGAGAGATTTTATGTCTTTTCTTATTTTTTTAATAAGATGTCGGTCCCACTTAAGAGTAAGAATTGAATCATTGGGGGGGAATGACTAGTTCTTTGAATGCTTACGTGACATCTCTTTGAATCGGTATCGGTTCAATACACTGGAGATGCTCTTATGTTGCTATAAATTAATCGCTAATCAATTTAAGTATGTTTGGTAAATAGGAAGCCCATTCTTGCATATGAGAGAGAGCAAGGGAGGAGAAGGCGAGGATTGTCGAGAGATAGTACGTATTTTCATCGTGAGCTCACGAGGGTAACGATCTATAAACCTTTATGTTTGCTACAAATTAATCGCTAATCAATTTAAGTATGTTTGGTAAATAGGAAGCCCATTCTTGACGACAAAGAGGGAAGGAGGAGAAGGAGAGGATTCTCAAGAGATATTTGGTATTTTCTTCGTGAGCTCGGAGGGTAACAATCTATAACCCTTTATATTTGCTATAAATTAATCACTAATCAATTTAAGTATGTTTGGTAAATAGAAGAGTAAGTACTTACGGTTTATTAATCTAATTTGACACTAATTTGTTACATGCGTCTAGTAGATGGACGAAACTAGATGTGCAATTGTGAACCGTGTGAGTCAAGAGTACATTAATGGCGTGGTTGCTTTTAGAAGAGCCGTAGAAGCAGGATATGTTGAAGAAGGGATAAATTTTATGTCTTGTCCATGCATTGATTGCGTGTAATCAAGATGTTTAACTGTTGGCGCTTGATCGAGCGCACTTGATTGAAGGGGTTTCAAAAAGGGTATACATGTTGGACGATCCGGTGAAGAGCAGATTATACCATAAGTTAATGATGGCGACATCGTTGAGGAAGTCAACGATTTACGGGATGTGGTATACTTTTGATGAGGATAGGTCGCACGATGACAATCTGGATCGGATGCTACTGCGATCGAAGAAACTACTGATGAGAGAGAGTTTTGTAAATTCGAGGGCTTAAGGGAGGACTCGGTCGGACCTTTGTTTCTGGTGCAAGTCGGAATACACAAGGTTGTCAACCGTGCTTGAGCTGCTGAAATTGAAGGCAAGCAATGGTTGGTCAGATAAGAGTTTCACGGCATTGTTAGGTCTCTAGCGGACATTCTTAGGAGGAAGCGTGTTGCCCAACACCACCTACCAAGCAAAGAGGGTTATTTGTCTATTGGGCATGGAAGTATGGGAACTCGACTACGTGCTTTTCAAGATCCCCCTATTTCGGTGTTGTTGGGTCTATCTCCCACAGGTGAAGGTCGACAAGTACGGCATCACTACCATGGACCTCGAACGTGTCGGATACAAAGACGAACCATTCGTACTGGCTAACCAAGTTGTTCAAGTCTTCTAGCTAACCGACTCGGCAAATAAGAAGCGTCACGTAGTTCTTCATGGAAAAAGAAGAATTGTCGGAGTTGAGAATGTAGTGGACGAGAAAGAATACAATCAATTTGACGAGTTGCCTCCTTTCGGAAACGGCATCAGGCTCAAGGAAGAACCTAGTGAGGAAGATAGCTATATGCGCGTCAATCATCATGAAGGGCTATATTTTAATTAAGAATTTACTCCATTGTAATTAATTTATTCCATAACATCATGTGTTATGGACTTGTAATCTCTCATATATTTTGATGTCAGCGTGAAATTGTCATGTGTTAATGTGTTATGGACTTGTCATCTTGATATTGATGTCAATGTGGGCGTTCATTGCAATTTTGGAGTATCAAAATTGGTTTCACTTGATTTGGAGTTGAGTTGAATTAGATATGAATTTTTGAAGTCAAATGTGTTATGAACTTGTCACGAGTTCATATGACAATCACTTGTCACGAGTTATGAATTTTTGAAGTCAAATGTGTTATGATCTTGTCACGAGTTCATATGACAATCACTTGTCACGAGTTTTGTCGAGGATAAGCGAGAATCACGAGCGATTCTATCGGTTTAAGTAATAGAACCGTCTGCGTGATATGGGGCAATATCCTGAGCGGTTCTTCTTAAGAACCGTGCATGATTCCTATCCTGAGCAGTTACGTAAGAGAACCGTTTGTGATAGCTTCTTTATAAGGAGGGAACTACTAGGGTTTTTGCTCTTGCTCGTCACATCCACTACTCCCGCGCCCCTTAAGCTCTCGCGCGCTCGTTCGCCTCCTCTAGGGCTCGCCGCCTCCTGCTCGACTCGGCCCAGCGGCCAAGCCGCCTCCCTCCTCCGGCCTTGGCCTCCTCAGACTCGGCCGGCCAGACGGCCAAGCCACCTCCCTCCTCCGACTCCACTACACATCGCCATCCTCCTCTCCAGCCTGTCACCGGCTCCCTCCTCGCGCCAGCTCCAGCGCCTCCTCCGGTACTCCCTCGTGCCTCCTGTGGTATACCACTCTACTCGCTCTATCCCGCTCCCTCCCTTGCTCTGTGAGTATTGTTGCTTATCTCACTTTGTCCCTTTGCATTTGTGTTGTGCTAGAGAATTTTTCATTCTATGATTGTTAATCTTTAGTATAGAGAGAGAAATTGCAAAGTGGTGGGTTCTGTTAATAGCTCAATGATGATTGTTGCCATATTATGAGATTGAATAGTTAACTAGAATTAGACTTGAGCTTATTTAGAATTGCTTACTTTTGTTATTTTATTCTTGTCAGATTAGCTCCTTTCTCGGTCTCTTTATCTATTGGTGTATTTACATTTGTGGTGAAATATTGCTACACTCTATTTTAGGTTTGTATGAGCGCAAGCATTTGTTTTTGAGCTCAAAGTCTAATTTGGAGTTATCATATTCAATTGGTGAAGAATTTTAGCATAATGGTTGAGATGGCAAAGACTATGTCTTTTGCAACTAGCCTAATGAGAACAATCGAACAAATTAAAATCGATCTCTATCTTGATTTTGATGTTCTCATGATGTTTGTGTAAACCATTTTATTCTCTTTAGATGTCTTGGGAGAATTATATGAGTACATGTTATTTTGGTCATTTAAATTCTTTAGGAATTATGCTTTAATGCTAATTAATTTTGTTGAGATTAATTTTGAAATCTTGCTTAAATGCATTTTTACAACAATCCGAAAATAAAGTTTTACTTGATTCTATTTTGTTTCTATATCTTAATGAAAGGCTAGTTTTACGTACATGAAGCATTAAACCTTTGTAGCATTTCCTTAGAAAATTTGGTGGATTAAGGAGTGTTAGGAGTGTTAGAATAGGAGCTAACTTCGATGCACGAATTGACTAGCTAGCTCGCTCCTTGGGCGTTCATCCTAAATGTTGGGTGAAACCTGACCTACTTAAATCGATCTGACACACTTGAGTGCACCTTTGCTTCATGCCAATCCTCCACGGCATGAAGCAAATGGTACCTCCGATGTGTCGAGCTCGATAAGTAAACTCGAACAAAAGATTCGTATCACTAGTTTCTATCTATACAAAGATCACAAGAGATTGTTATACATGTGGTTGTTATGTCAGTCTAGTTAAGCTTTGGATAGAGCTCAAAATCTGAATTTTAGTGTTCTTATCCAATTTATTCATATACATGTGGTACATGTTTTGCATTTCAATCAATTTAAATGACTTGAATGATTTACATTTGATTATGTTAATTTGGTCCTCCCTCGTGCCTTATGCGGAATTAATTATGCAATTTCATTCGTATACATGTAGTATATGTTTAGTATTTCAATCAATTTAAATGACTTGAATGATTTACATTTGATTATGTTAATTTGGTCATTTAAATGTCGTTGGATTAATGCTTTATTGTTTCATATTTATGCTAGAATTAATTATGATTATTTGCTAATATTGCACATGTTGAGCATATTATTAGTTTAAATGACATGGAGATACTTCATATGTATATGTTAATTTGGGACACTTGCAATCCATTTTATTGCATATGTAACTTATATAGATAGCGAGTAAGCGAGATGGCACGAACACCGTCTTCGCCGCCCGTCACCGGCGCCTGAGATGGCGAAGAAAATCTTCGCCACGTAACCAAATGAGGCCGTTGTCACAAGCGCCGCCCTAATCGTCATCTTTGCCGTCAGCGATAATGACAGGCGAGATGGCGAGAGGAAGATCTCAAATGCTGTGGGCGGTGGTCATCACGGAGTCGATAACTTTGGGGTCCCTCTGAGTCCTAAGAGATCGTGGCGAGATTCCGGACCATCTGCGGGATAATTGCAAGGCAGGGTCCCCATCACCACACCAAGGTGGAAGGATCGGCGAAAGAAGCGAGAGCGTAGCGTGGACAGAACTTTCAAGCAAGTTCACTATCCCAAAAGCAGACATGGCACGCGTGCAATGGACGGCGATGCTCACGATGGATAAATCGTGGAGGACCTTCAAGAGCATTCTTGTCACGAAGTACTTGAACACGGGTCGAGCGCCCCGTGAAGTATGGATTCTTGGCGGGGAAGCATGGGGCGCCTTTGTGGCTATGAAGGCGGCGGTAATTTAAGGAGAAAAGTGTGGCGCTACAAAGCTCTCCGGACACGAAACACTCACCCGCACAGACTCGGCACCGCTGGGTACACGGGTAAATACAAGGAATGGGCGGCGGCGAAGGAGAACATGTTTCCTGATGTCACAGACCCGCGTTCCCTAAGTTGGTTAAAAGCGAGGGCAAAAGTCTTGTCTTCGGGCAGCATCTCTTTCACAAACCCGGCAGACCAGGAAGTGTCCCAACATGTGGTAAATATGTCGAACTACCTAGTTGTTAATAAGTCCATAACTTCATAGCGTCTATAATAACATGATGACCTCTTGCGGCGTGAATTATTTGCCCAAGCTTCGAAGGCTCCTTCCAAGCGAGCGAGGAGAAGGATACACTATCTACGTACTGGAAACAAGGAGCACCGGGTCCCACGCGAGCCTTGGGGTTAACGTGCCTTGGAGTCATGGATTCGCGAGATGACTCTTGCGCGTATAGGAGTAGGAAGAGATCCAAGGCGAGCACGAGGCGGTTAGTACAGATGATTCTTGCAAAATTTGAAGGAAAGCTAGCGACATTGCGGGATCAAATGAATCAACTCTGAGCGATCATAAGCCGCCCTGTTAATTTGGGAGCCGATCACGCTCGACATCGAGATGGCGTCGCGTCCGCATAATTCGAACATGACGACGACCAATTATCGATGAAGCGACATCAAGGTAATGTACGTCTATGGAATGCACCAAAGATAGACCTATAGGGCGCCTTAGCTAATTGCGTGTCGTTTTGTAGGGCGGCATACCGCAAGCTCAAGTGAGGATGGATGGGTCCCTTTCTGTTGAAATTGCTGCGAGGATGGTGTATCCATACTAAAAAGAAGCGGTCTGACCACGGTGCCCAATGGCGCGAGGTTACGCCGAGGTCGAGTGGATATGGTACATAGCAATTTAAATGGCCGTCCGCGAAGATTTGCTGAGCGAAGAAATCGAGAACACTAGGGGATGCCGTGCACACTTTTATCGATGGCCCAAGAAGGACATCATACGGACCCAGCAGTGCCACGATCTGGACACGACCATTCCTCTCCAACAGGACCCTCATGACTCCACCTCATGTTTCGCCTCAAAAGACCACCTCATCGGTTCCCGTGAAGAAGACGCCGAAGGAACAACAAAAGCGTGCCGCTGTATCGGTTCCCGAGTCATCTCGCGGAAAGACGCTGCCAATCATTAAGACCAAATCGAAATCAATGAACATTAAGGTGCCTCCCAAGTCCGGGAAGCCCGGGACGTCCGGGAATTACTCCATGGGAAACCGTTGTGCTTCGACGCAGTATTACTCCACGCTGGATATGCTTGTCAGGCTTTGCATGCCTAGTACATGCAGAAGACCAAAAAGATGGGGTGCGATACTGGAATCACCGTCGCATACAAGGATGAGCATTTCTTCAACGGGGTGGGCAACTTCGTCGTGGGCTTCAACGACTTATATGACCTATTCAACCTCGTTGGCCTCGACGCCTCGCTTCTACGATGTTGGACACTGTAAGTGCGTACAATCAAGTTCTGCATTCACGTAATACCAATAATTATCACAACTCATTGCTTGTGTATAGATACATGTGAAAAAATATCCAGGAATGGAAAGAACCGGTGGGTTTCCTCGACCCACACGTGGTATCTTTGCAAACCATCCAAGCAGACCCGTCCTTCGTTGAGAAATACATAGCGGCGGCATTGCTTCGTCAGATAGACAAGAAGTACATAGTGGTGCCCTACAATGAGGGGTAAGTGTCACTACTTGCTATACAAATTTCATTTGTACTTTATCTGTGACCACGAACTTAAGTTTAATGACTATAGCGACATACATGAGTAGGTACCCTTTGGGTCCTTTTAGTCATTATACCAAGAGGAACCATGTGATATACCTTGATTCCCTAATCATAGCGACCACAAATTGACGTGCAGAAAGGAATACTTGAGAGGTATACTCATTTCCTCCATACATAACTCTATTGTAGTTTTCATTCGTTTGAAATGGTGAGGATAACTTTTTGGAATCATGTAGGTGGTTCATCGCCTATGTTGCCAACAAAGGATTATACAATGGAAAGAAGCGTCGGGCTAACACACGGGATGAAAATTTTGGTACATGCTACAACACGATAATCCTATATCATACTTCATAATAACACGTCTCGGCCGATTATACCTATATATGTAATTCTTTTTTGCGGTCATGACAAAAAAAATAATGAGTTATGTGCAATCTATGTTTGCTATCATATCAAACAAATCCTTCTGACTAGGAAGAAGGATCCGAGGTTTGTCAATCTTGAAATAATTATTTTCTAATTATAAATTTAAATATATATGCTTACCACTTTACTATTGCTAGCGGCGGGGTTGCATATAGAATTAAATGGACTCGTTGAGCAAGAGATCGTGGACATTAGAGGAAGCTCTGCTGACTTTATCATTTGAGATATCATTTAGACAACGGAGACTTTTACTCCGTCGCCGACCCAAAGTTTCACCCACACGCAAACAATTGACTCAATTGTAATCCAATTGTAACTATAGCGACAATACTTGAACAAATTCGATCTTTTGTAATTTATTTTGTGTAATGATCCATTTGAGTTGTCAACAATTGAATATCTGTGATGTATCTGTTTTTGTGCATGCTTGTTTTCAAAGGGCATGGCTAGCAATCCTGAGGCTAGCCAAAAAAACAGCAAAAATGTAGTTAGGATTATGAACTATCACAGACGGTTTTTTTGTTGAAACCGTCTGTAAAGGCTATTATCACAGACGGTTTCCACTAAAACCGTGCGTGATTAGAAATATCACAGAGCGATTCTATTTAAGAAATGCGTGATACGTAAAATATCACGACGGTTTGTAAATTAAGCGTCGGTGATATTCTATATATCCTGACGATTCTTAAATAGAACTGTTTGTGATATTATCGATCCTGAGCGATTTTAGTGGAAACCATCTGAATAATAACCTTGAATGGTATCAACAAAAAGCATCGTGATAGTGCGTATCCTGAGCGGTTTTGAACCGTCTGTGATAACTACTGTTTTCACAGACCAACAAATATAGGCGGTTCAAAACCGTTTGTGATAGCGATTCCAAAGCTATGCGTGATGAGGCTTCCTATAGTAGTCCCTTGACCTCATGCCCGTCTCCCTCCTCCCTTGACCTTCCTCCCCACCACCGCCTTTGCCTCCTTCTTTTCCCCTCTCCTCCTCCTCGCTTTTCGCTTACCGCCGCCCTTCTCCACCACCGCGATTCCCAGCGGAGGAGCGTCGTCCCCAAGCTCGGCGGATCCGATGCCATCGTCCTCCCGAGCTCTAGGCACCGGATCTGTAGCGGAGTGTCTACCCAAGCTCGAACATCTGAATCCAGTGATGCGCGTCTCCCCGAGCTCAAGCGTCCGGATCTGACGGCATGACACGTTCTCAAACCTCCCTGCGGCCGGATCTAGTGGTGGCGACCTACGAGGACTCTTGCACCGGCCTCCCAGTGGCCAGATCCGGTGGCTCCATTCTCTTCGTCCCCTTGGTCGAATCCGTCTCCGTCGCCCCCAAGTGTGGCAGCAAGACCAACTCGTCTGCCGCTACCGTCCCTGCCTCTCCCCAAGCGTCGTCCCCCTCCAGCTGCTCTGCGCATCCACAGTTCAGCGAGGTATCATTGTTGCAACCGTGGAAAAAATTGTTGCACACGAGGGGAAATTTTGTTGCACAGGGAAAAAAATTGTTGCATATTATTTACGAGATGTTGCATCTTTGTTTTGGTATGTTGTGTTGTCTGCGGCCACCACATGCTTTAGCTCGACCCTACACGCTAAATTGCGCCTCCATTAGCGCCCTCGCCGGTGCCTCGCCTCCCAAACAAAATGTTGCGAGCGAGGGAAAAAATGTTGCGACGAGAGAAAAAAAATGTTGCATCACAATTTACGAGATGTTGTATCTATTTTTTGATATGTTGGCGTCCTCGTGTGTTTAATTCTGAGAATAGTTATTTTTTGTTATGTTGGTGTCCTCGTGTGTTTGATTCTGAGAATAGTTGTGTTTTGTTGATTACGAGAATGTTTTGTTTGCTTGATTATGAGATTTTGAGGTAATGTTGCATATCGTGTTTGATATGTTGCAATAAGAGGAAGAAAATGTTGCATCTGGTATTTCTTGGTGTTGCATTTTTTGTGTTGCATGGATCGAGACAAATGCGGTGGAAGGCTCCCACCATACGTCCGAGCCGAAGCAGCGCCCTATTGTGTTAGTTTCTAAGTTTGATTGTCGTATATAAGTCAAGATGTAGCCGAGTTCGTTTCTGTGTAGGAACTCAAGACATAGTTGAGTTCGTCTCCAAGTAGGAGAAGTTTCCGAGTACGTGTGTGAGTCGGAGAGCTACAGGCTATATAAACAAGAGCCATGTACTCTATTTGTAAGCAAGTGAGATATAGAACAAGAACAAGCAATAATAGAAAAGAAAGAAAAGGTTCTAATTGAGTCACACCAGAAATATTGTTCGTTTTGTGAGTTCTACTTAGAAGTTTATTTTGGTTCATGATCCTACAACCAGAGTGGTCGGAATCCACGACACACTTTGGTTGAAGTTTAAGACAAGTTGGTTATAGCTTGACGAGCGATCGGTGGTCAGAGCCTATGTGTGTATTCGATACATAGTACTAGTCAGAGCCTAGAACAAGGGTGGTCAATACTCTGACACACAGTGGTCGAAGAGCTAACAATTGGTATCGAGTATGTGAGTGGTGGCCGAGGCGTAATGCGGTTTGAGGCGTGGTCATGGAGAAGGAGGTCTATGATGGTAGCAACAATTATAGCCGACAATATAGAAAATTGGACATAACCAATGTGCGGTGCTATAATTGTTAAAATTATGGGCACTTTGCAGCGATTGTCGTTCTAAGAAAAAAGAAAGATAAGGCTTTTGTTCTTTGAGAAGAAAGAGGTTGATGAACTGCACTCTTGATGGCGAGATGTGTGTGCTCTCACAAGTTGCTAGTGAGACTAGTGAACATATTGTCAAATCATATGGATGTCAAATCGGTGTGGATGTCAAATCATATAGTGAGGCGATGGCGAGATGTGTGTGCTCCTCGAGAAGAAGATTGGGAAGTCCATCATATGGATGTCAAATCAGCATTTCTTAACAGTGAACTTGATGAGGGCGTGTATGTCTCGAGAACCGCTTTGATTCGTCATGAAGGAAGTGAGATTAAAGTGTTGAGGTTGAAAGGCTCTCTACGGACTTCGTTAAGCTCCACGTGCATGGAATTCCGAACTGGATCGAACTCTTGTCTCCTTAGGGTTTGAGAAGTGTCCACTTGAGCATGTAGTGTATAAGAGGAACAGAAAGACATCGGGTTTGTTGGTGGGAGTGTATGTGGATGACTAAATTATATTAGGATCAAGAATCTTTGAAATCGCAAAGTTCAAAGCACACATGAATCGGATGTTCAACATGAGTGATCTTGGGTTGTTATCCTACAACTTGGGAATTGAAGTGGCACAAACTCGGAAGGTATATCCTTGTGCCAATCCACATATCTTGCCAAAATACCGAGAAGCTAGGAATGTCTAAATGTAACCCATGTCAAACAGATGGAGCCAAGATTGAAGATGAGTAGAGAGTCCAAACCCATCGATTGATGTGACCTGATATAGGAGCATCGTGAGAAGCCTCCATTATCTGGTAAACACAAGACCAAATATAGCGTTAAGCTATTGGGATTGTGGTAGGTACATGGAGAAGCCAACAACACATCACATGGCATCGATAAAATAGATCTTGCATGTCAACAAAGCACTCCATAGAGATTTGCTCCATTTCCTCGAATTTAATGCATGATGAGAGTTTTGATTATCGGTATGTAGATGATACACTTATGTTAATGCAAGCCTCTACATCGCAATTAGAATGTCTCAAGGCTTTGTTAAGCGACTATGAACAATCAGCGGGATTGAAAGTCAACTTCAACAAGTCTTGCATGATTCCTCTCAAGGCTCATCAGTAGAAAGTAGAATTGTTGGCAGGAATTTTTGGATGTATCGTTGGTTCGTTGCCTTTCACTTACCTAGGACTACCCCTTAGCACAACAAAACCAAAAATTCAGGATTTTGCCACATTGATTGATAGAGTTGAAAGACGTCTCACAACTTCCTCTGCATTTATTTCTTATGGTGGGCAGCTCACTACAATTAATTCAGTCCTAACCCATCTGCTCACTTATTACATGTTATCATTCAAACTACTGGTGGCGATTATTGAATCAATTGATCGGGCATGACTTCAATGTCTCTGGCGAGGAAAAAATGCTAATGAGTAAAGGAGATCACTTGCTTCTTGGTCTTTGGTTTGTCGCTCTAAAATAAAAGGAGGATTGGCAGTTCTTGACCTGAGAAAACAAAATAAAACCTTTATTAAAAAGCATCTTCATAAATTTTATAGTTCTCATGAATTGCCATGGGTGCATTTGGTCTGGAATGCTTACTATGTCGGTAGAGATGTCCCGCATGTAGCTAAGGAGATTGGGTCTTTTTTGTGGAAAGATATTCTACGCTTCCCAAGGCCAAAGTTCACCCGAGAAGCTAGCGCGGTGTGGAGAAGCGAGGCGGCACGATTGGCCCGTTTGACGAAGAAGAAGAATGTAACATCCCAAAAATCACATTTTAGGAAAGTATAATGAAAATGAATGGGATAATAATATTGAGCATGTTTATGTGTAGGAAAACTATTTTTAGCATGATTTTGAACCTTTGCATAAATCAATTAGTGAATTCACAAGCAAAAAACAACTTGAAAGAATTTTTGAGAAAATCACAGAACATATAAAATATTAAAAACTTTACACAAGAAAACACACTATGTCAGAGGCCTTTACAAAAAAAATTCATATTTTTTTAGCCCATTTACTATGTTTAGAAATTCGAACAACAATCAGCCAGTTTGAAAATTCGAAAACCTAATTTGAATTCTCACCGGGCGAATGGGCCGAATCTGCTAGCACAACTCCTCTCACACAACACTTTAGCCCACGCAAGCCTCCCTCTCGCCCTCTCGTTGACGTGATGGGCTCGCATGTCAGACTGCTTCTTCCACCTCGTGCAGCCCATCTCCTCCGCCCTATAGCACGCAAGAGCCTCGCCCATGCCGTCGCTGTCGTCACCCACGATCGCCCACAAGAGAACACCACGGTTGCCTGGTCTCACCTACTCTGCCCACTGTTTTGCTCTACCTCGGTCTCGTTGCTGTAACATCCTATTTTTTTAGCCTTTTTGAAAATTTTCAAAATTAAAATTAACCATTTGGTTTATTGAGTTAATAAAGCTTAAACTCGAAATTTCAGAAAAATAAAAACAATTTCATATGAGTTAATCAAACTTCAATTAATTCAAGTTGGTTTAATTAAGTTTTCTGGATCTTATTTGGATTTAAAAATCAAAAATATTATTTTAAGCCTTTTCTTGGATTTTGTTCGTTTTTAAAAGAGGTTTTCCTTTTTACCTATGTTAAAAATAATTAATTGCAAAAATTAAAAGCAAGATTTAAGCTAAAAATATTTTTATTAAGTTCTAAATAATTCAAGAGATTTTTGTGCATTTTTCTTGAATTTTTGGATGGCTTTAGCTATTTTCTAAAAAGGCTTTTTGTTTTTCAGTATTTATTTAATTCAGAAATCCCTAAAACCTTCCTATTCATCTTGGGCCGAATTCCTTCAGCCTGTTTCCCTTTTCTCCGTGTGGCCCAGTCTCTTGGCCCACCTCACTTCATAGCCCCCATCCATAGGACACCGTCCAATCAAGATCGGACGGCTCCCAACCCCCGCGCGTTTCCCCGCTTCCGCCCCGCGTCTCGCTGATCGGCGGGCCCGCCCTGTTAGCCGCACGCCGCCCTCACCCTGGTCATCTCCTTCCTCACGCCACGCCCTCACCGCTCGCGTTAGAGCTGCGTGCGTGCGCGTGTTTTGCGCCGGCTTGCCTGCCTCCCTCCTGTTGCCGCACCTACCTGTGGCGCGCATTCAATGTGTCGTCCTTCACCGCGCCCGTTGCCGCCACGCATTCCCGCTTTCGCGTCCTGTCACATCCCCACGTCATGCCCCGTCCGTGTCAGTCCTCACCGCCGCGGAGCACGCCACCGCCCCACCTCCCTCTAGCCTCCCTGCGCCTAATTAAGGCGAGCACCAGCTAGCCCGCAGCCTCCTCCCTCTTTCCCCTCTCCTCTCCCTCTCTCTCCCACTCCCCTTCAGCCATGATTGAAGCTCTCCGTTGCCGACCACCACACGACGCCTCCGCCATCTGTGCCGCCGTCAAGCATCCTCAACCACCTCCACCTCCACCATCGGCTTCGCCTCATCGCGGTGCACCTGATGCGCTCACCCACTCCACCCGGAGCCCACTGGAGCTGCATCACCACCTTTAAGCTGCCGCCACCGCTGCTTTTTGTCGTCGCCGCCGGCCATCTCTTCGTCAATCACCGCTGTTTTGGTGCGCCCTGGAATCGCCGCACGCCCCTCTTCAATCTGGTACCACCCATCGGGCTCGCCACGGCGTGAAGGGCCGGCAAGCCACATAGCCCTCAGCGCCGCCGTCGCTCTTCAGCGTGGCTCGGCTCCTGACCACCTCGGCGCCACCTCGCCTCTTGACGCGGCAACTGCAGCGTGTCATGTACACGCTGACTGCCAGCATGTGCATGAGCCCCAACCGTCAGTGACTCCCCCTTTTCTGGATTTAAAAATAAACCCGGAAATTCCGAAAATCCATTTATTTTGTCATTTCATGTATTTTGAAACTTCTGAAGGCCATATCTTCTCCGTCTAAACTCCGATTCGAGCAATTCAAATCTCTAAATTCATCTAAAATCAAGATATACCTATCTACACTAAAATTAATTAATTTGGAGTTCATTTAAATTGTATTTGGATTTTTTATTTCAATTTGGCTTATGTTCGCATGTAGATTCTGACGACTTCGGAGAACCGGATTTCAACGCTTCTCCGCATTTTGACGCCGTTTAAGAACAACAACTAAATAAGCAAGGCAACTTACATCCTTTGATCATATTTGAACTCCTGTATTTTAAATTATTTAAATTCTGCTTTAAATTATTATTGCATGCATATTTAAGGTGAGCAATGAGACTACCTTGTTAATGATGATAATGATGAATCATGATAATGACACTGGGCATGTGCATTCTGCATCATGGCATTGGATCCCTGTGCCTTGAGGGCACAGGCCTTGATATATATTGGATCCTCGTCATGCATTAGGCGGGCTTTGGTCCCCAGCGCTCGTGGAAAGTCATGTAACTAGTCGGTGAGGTCGGTGAGAAAGTTACATGACTTGGAGTGTGAGCTTTGGATCCCTGTGCCTAGAGGGCACAGGCTTAGAGTATGTATCGACGGATACACTACTCGGCATTACCGGTAATTGTAAAGATGTGAAGAATGTGCATTCATGGCATGATCATCGCATTTCTGCATAAGATGGATTTGTTTGTTTAGCATTCAATGCTGTGTTCATGATGGGATTGTTTGTTCCCTCTGAATGATCATGATGCTATCATAAGAGATGTGTTTGTGGTATATAATGCTGTTATTCATGATGGAATTGTTTAATCCCTTTGACTACTTATGATGCTATGTTAGATTTGCTATTGCACTTTGCTGAGTCGTGGACTCACACTTGCTGTGTTGTGCTTGCTAGGTACCTCTCGAGGCAACGACATGCATGGGAAGGGGTAGACTGGTGCACATCACATAAACACAAACCACAATGAATAAACTAGTCCAATTATCCACAATTCGTATTCTTGAAAATTGCTCTAGTTTCAATTTGTGACCATCCTTTGTGGTGGGTGTTTGATTGTGATCATGGATGATCTAGCTATGTTCTAAATTCCTTGTGGTTTAAGCTCATTTAATTCTAGTTGTTGGATTAGAAAGTTCGAGTTGATTAGTCAACCATCCTCGTTATTTTGAGGACCTTTGCTGCTTGAGTTGTATCTATTTGCTAACGGATGCCCTATGATTTAGGCTTTAGATGTTTAACATATTTTGGATGACCTGTGAGGACTAGTTTGAAATTGGATGATTGAAAAATATTGATTAATGCTATTTTAGAATGCTAGAACCCCTGGTATAGCCACCTATACAAAGGAGGTTCTGCCGAATTTTAGAGAATGGTTTTAGTTTATTGGGTTAAAATGTTGGTTCAGTAGCAGTTAAATTATTAGATGATATGCTTCTATTGAGTAATCATAGTTTGTGCTAGAGTTGAATATTAGTTTATATCATTCATGTACGATTGTTTGGTTGATGGTTTAAACAGATGTTGACGATTGGTATTGTCATTCTTCATGTTATGGTGGAAATTATTTGGTATTGTTGTTGTTTGATACCCTCTTAGGTAACATCTTGGTTCCCGCATGGCCAGGGTGTTACAATTATAGGGTTATGTAATTATCGGAGATTGGATTCTAGGATTACATGATTATTGTGGTGGGAGTATAGAAGTGAATCTTTGTTGGATTATAGAAATAGATTATTGATAAATCTGGGATTAATGGATGATGGATTATAGAGATAGATTGGGTTAGATTTGATTCTTGAATATTGGATTATAGAATTATTATTGAATATTGGTTTGATGGATGTTGAATTATTAGAAAAAGAATATTGTTGGATTATTGGATTATGACTCCACTGTGGATGGTTGACTTACTGATCTCATACTTGACAATTCTCAGATATTGAATCCCTCATACCTTGTCACCCTAGATAAAACTCTGGTTAATACATTAGTATGACTAGAACATATTGAAAAACACTATGCTTAGACAAAGCTTAGACCAAAATGTTTACTTTGGGGAATTAGCCAAAAATTCAATTATGGTTTGAACAATGTTATGGTATGTCTATACCATACAATCTTTGAAATGTTTACCTTGTAAAATAAAATGAAAAATGGTTTGGACTTGGGCGAAATGGATGTTTTGATGGGTGCATGTTCATGCACGGGATTGATTCATTTCTATGGTCGAGGCCCAGGGTTCTTTTAGAAAGTCACCCAAGTCAATTAAGGACCGGTCTTCGAGCCGCATCTTGCTAAGCCTCATCGTAGTACCACATGTCCTGAGAATGGGGAGGGGACCTGGCTAACTAATTTGCAATGTTTCACCGTGGTCGTTCCATCCGGTTGTGTGGGTGGTTTTTCGACCTACATACATGCATTCCACAGGAGCAAAAGGGGCTAGGAACTCTGCATTTCTATCCAAGGGGCGAATCCTTAGCGAGGGGGACTACTGATGAGATGGCGCATTGTAAAGGCCTTGTCACGTGCTCTAGGCGCTTACCTAATGTAGTGAGCGGTGGCATAGATATATGCCAAACAAACTAAAGAAATCGTGTCATGTGGGTAAAGCTGTACAACCTCTGCAAAGTGTAAAACTATTCAAATAGCCGTGTCCACAGTTATGGACATGCTAGCAAAGCCACTCCAAGTTAGATTTTGGTTTTGATTTCAAAAGACTTTGTCAAATGGTTTTAGATTTCTATCCAAATGGTTTGTCAAATGGTTTTGGATTTCTATCCAAATGGGAATTGGGCGGGTAGCCTTGTGATAGGAGGGTATCCTTCACCACTCATTGATGAATGTTATCTGACTATAAAACTTGAGAATTTAGAAAATAAATTTTAGTTATAGAATACCTTCTTTGGAACTTAGTACAAGTATTTGAAAAGAAAACACTGCTTTATGCAAAATCAACTCTATAAGCCTTCTTTTGTTATAACCCTGCATGCATTATTTATTGGGTGTAACTTGCGGAGTACATTCATTTGTACTCACTCTTGTAATAAAATGTTATTGAGAAGAAGGACTTTGCACTGTTGAAGATCTCGACGACTAGGCGCTACCCCATCGATTACTGTGGCGATTAAATTGGACTCTCTGCTTCTTGTTTCATCTTCGCTATATTACGTATTGTTGGCTCATAAGCCTTTACGGTGATCAACTCGATATTTATTATTAAATCTTTGTGATTAATTATGGTTGTGGTACCATATTTGTTTCTTGTGTGAGCTAGCCAGCGATCATGGGACTAGTTGAAATGCACAAAGGATTAGGTGTTAATCCGGGTCTTCTGATTGCCACGAAAAACTCACGAAAACCGAGCCACCTACCATTTTCCGTCATCGTTCTTGCCCTCATCTAGCTACTTGATGCCCTCATTCGGGAAAAACACTAAACCTTCAACGCCATGTCCATTTCCCCTTCACGGTAAATTGCTTCCACCATAGCGCTTGAAGCGTGTCGTCTTCCCGAGCTCCAATACGCGCAATCTGTAGAAGTGCAAGCGTGTCCCGTGAGCCAAGCCCTCGGCGTGTGTCGAGAATGCCCCATTTGACTCACTCATTCACCTCCTCACTTCCTTGTTCTTATATTGCGGTGTAGCTCATAATCAAGTCTTCTTCCTCATCTCGGTAGCTATGGTAGCTGCAGGATATCTTCATGCCCGGTGAGTAGGGGTGAAAACGGATCGGATAGTTTCCAACAGATCCAGACGAAAACAAATTTGGATTGTCTCCGATTGGATTTTTCTTGGATAATTCTCAGATCGGAAATAAATACGATTTTTTTGTCAGAAATGAGTACAAATACGGTAGCCATAGTATCCATCAAATACGAATACAGATTATCCGAATTATGCCAAGGCCGAATATCCAGCAATTCAACCCAACACTAGCAATCCTCTAGCCCAATTCTTCTCTTCCTCTATCTCTCTTTCTTCCTTCTACCTCCAGAGCTCTCCCTTTATCTCTCTACTCACTCCGGCTCCTCTCTTCTCTCCATCCGATCGGCCAAGCTGGTGGATGCTGAACACCACCGTGCGTCCACGTGACTCGACCATGGCACGGAGCACTCCCACGATCTGGAGTGCAGACGCGCTGTCGAGGCTAGAGGTGGGCTCGTCGAGGGTGAGCACCGTGGGGTCGTGCACGGCTTCCACGCCGATGGACACATGGCGGCGCTCGCCGCCGGAGAGGTCATTGACCCTGGTGACAGAGACATAGGCGAGGTAAGGTCGTCGATGAACGCGTCCACTCGAGCATGGATGTCTATAGGCGGGACATCTTGCGGCGCCGAGCGCGGATCATGCGGTGAATGCGGCGTCTCGCGCCGCGGTGGCGGCGGGAAGAGGGCGTTGCGTTGGGTGGCGTAACGAGAGATGTGGCGAGCTTGACACTTTGTCGGTGGCGGTGCCATTGTGAGGAGGTTGGCGGGGAGGTTGGGCGGCGGCGAGGATCTCGGCGAGTGGACTTGTCGGCGCCGTTGGGGCCAGCGATTTTTGGTAGAGATTGGAAGGAGAAGTGAAGATGAGCTAGCTCATGTTTTAGGGAAGTTACATTTGGGGGATGGCGGTGGAGAATAAATGACGATGGAAGGTAGGAGGAAATAGCGATGGGGGAGGTGGGTTTGGCTAGGTAAAAAGGGGGTAGGAGAGGTTTTTACTAATTGGAGTTTAGAAATTTTATTCAACATCGAATATAATTCAAATGAAAACCAACAAATTAAATTAACTTAATTTTTCTTTTTAAACTAAACAAAATTTGGGTTGTTAAAATATATGATGAATTAAGTGTACTGCTATGCATATTTTTTTTGAGACATGTATCTACTTATTATTGAACTATGTATACCATTAATGAACTAGGTATGATGAACTAAGTGTGAACTAAGTTTTATGTATGTAATGAACTAAGTGTGAATGTGTGATCAGTTATGAGTTATGAGCTAAATGTGGTAAACTAAGTGTCATGTCTGTGGTGAACTAATCAATGCAGCTTACAAGTGCCAATGTTATATGTGGTTACTAAAAATGTGAACAATTCATGAATGTTTGGATCAAATAAACTAGTTATATGTTTACGTTAATTTCTGGCATACAATTTAAGGGGTTATCATGTTCCAAAAATATATTTGTGACCGTATTCGTTTCGATTCGTATTCACTCCGTATTTGTATTTGACATAATTCGTATCCGTGATATTCGTATTCGTATCCGCATTCGAGAAAAAAATGAAAACAAATATGGCAGAGCCATTATCCGTCTGTATTCGATCAGTTTTCATCCCTACCAGTGAGCCCCTAGCCACTCCGTGTCTGGTTAGAGCATTGCCTCACCTCATTGAACCTTCTCGTGCAGTTCATTTCAGCTAGCTTCACCCACATCAAGACCTCACCGTGAACCTCTCTGACTCCACCGTCACCATCGACGCCAACCCTTCTCCAGTGAGTTCTTGACCCCCACCAAGGTCAGTTCCTCCATCTATGAGCCCCCCCGAAGCTACGCATGTGCTTCATTTCAGCTGATTTCCACCGAGACAACTCATCACCATGAAGTTTGCCGCTGCCACCTCTGTTCATCGCCGTCAAGTCGTCTTAGGTCTTCTCCGACCTCACTATTAGCTTCCTCGTGGTCATGGTGAGCAACTCAAGCATAAGCCTCCTTCAATTTTGATAGTGTTGAGCCTTTGTGCTGTAATCACTAGTGGAGCTCATGGTGCCACCGCGAGATATTGTTGTTGGCTTGCCTCGGGTGACCCTAGGTCCCCATGCCACAGTAGTTAACCTTGCGATAGCACCCTAAGCCAATTTGAGCTTCAAGCTCGCCTTGTCTTTGCCCCTAGCGCGAATACCATGTTGACCCGAGACTTCTCACCACCGCGACGCCAACTCCTTCCACCTCTCTGGCCACCTTCATCTCCCCTAGCATCGCAATGACTCCCTCTTTCCATTTCTGAGCTCCCTTGAGCTTTTTCACGCACGCTTCGTCGTCGACGGGCTACTCCTCTCGGTCGCATGCCCCCCTGCTCTCCTCCCTTCTCTCTCTGACTAGTGGGACTCATGTAATTAGAAGGTGGTCAGCGCTAATTAACATAGGTTAAAAGTATTTGAGTCTATGGCAAGTGGGACCGGTAGAAACGTTAACAGAAATCTAATTCAAAATGTTTTTAGAATATGTGTCACATGTGGGTGTAGGATCAAGGATATCCGACTAGAGGGGGGTGAATAGGAGGTTTTTAAACTTTTTAACAAACTAACAATTTAAGCCAATTAATAACTTAGTCTAAACAAGTTACACTTCTAGTTAAGCAATTCAACACAAGAAATAAGCTAGAAATGTACATGCGGAAATAGTAAATACTAGGAATAACCACAATGAGACAAAGATGTTTTTCCCGTGGTATCGAAGACTTGCCGGTCTTCACTAGTCCACGTTGAGGAAGCTTGACAACTCAAGCGGCTCCACAATTAAGCCTTCCCTCGATCACTATGGTTGTTCTTCCTCCGCTCCAAGATGGTGAACACCAAACCACTCCTAAGCTTGCACGGGCCTCTTCACAATCTTCTTGAAGAGATTCACAGTGCTCCTCCGCCAAGGCCATCTAGGAGTTTGACAAAACTCCAAGAGTAACTAAACCGATGACCTTAAGCAGCGGCGCTCAAGTGCAATAGGATCAACTAGGATGAATGGATGTACTTGAATGAACTCAACCACCTCACAATGAATGCCTGAGGAATTTTGGTGTTGAGTGAATGCTCAAAACTCTCAAGACTCTATAAATGTTAAATGAACACTAGCTCCAAGTCCTTGAGCGGTGGAGGATTATTTATAACCCCTACCAACAATTATGACCGTTGGGGAAGCAAACCCTAACTTTCAGCGAAATGCGGTATGACCGCCATCTAGAGAGCGGTATGACCGCATCCGATGTTAGAGCACAGTAACGGCTAGAATAGAGGTAATTAATACTTCTGACATAGCCGTTGAAAATCCGTGATCGACCGCCAACCAAAAGCAGTACAACCACATCGCGGGGTCATACTGCTTTGTGGTACAACCGATCGTGGGGTTTCAATTCATGAAATGACATGCTCTCTAGAAAATCGTGCCCTTAGAAAAATTGGTACAACCGTGAGGCGATCGACCGTTTCTCAAATCTTGATCGACCGATTATCGAGGAGAGCTCGAGCCAAAATGCATCGGTTCTAGTTTTATCAAACCGCCAATAAGAAATCGAGCGATTGCAATGCGGTAGTCAGCTCAAAAGCGGTCGTCCGCATTAGTGCTCAATTAATGAAGCATTCAAAATCTGTATCTGCCAAGTAAAGTGCGATCATCCGCTCCAAACGGTACAACCGCCCATATAACTTCGGTACTACCGATTTCTGACAAATGCACTTAAAGCTTTTAAATACAAATTCAAATGCATGCATGATCCTAAATTGATCCACATGGCACAAGAACATGCTATCAAGCTACTAGTCATGATCCCTCTTAATAGTACGGCATTTAACCTATAATCCGGTCTTCCAACCAAATCTCCTAAGACCGGTAAAATAAAAGGATCCTAGACTACTTGTACCTTGTCTTTAAGCCATGTAGATCTTCATGTTGTCCTTTAGCTTGCATTTTTACGTCATCAAGTTTTCCAATGGGACTTAACCTTGTAAATACTCAATAAACATGTTAATCCCATATTCACATATTATCATTAATTACCAAAACAATTTTTAGGGGCCTAGATGCTTTCAGTGGGACCACTCACTATTCTTGGTTTTTAAATGTGTTTTAAAACCCGAGAGACTGACATGTGGACCCCGGTATCGATTGGATTAAATCAAATCAAAATTTAATCATTTAGTTAAATAGTTAATGATTGTATGACATGTGGGACCGCCTCTATTTCATAAATAAAATCAAGGAAATAAAAATATGAGTCACTGACAAGTAACTTAATCAAATTCAGAAAAATGAGAAAATATGCTTTCAGTTCAAAGGAAAATATGTTTTCTCTATTGGAAAGCGTAAACCTCAAAAGAACTCAGAGAAAAATACACTCTCTCTGTTAGAAAGCGTAAACCTCATAGAATACGCTTTCGACGACACATTTTTATTAATTTCTGGATTTTCTAAACCGAAGCAAATTAAAATATTAATAACTTTTGCATATGAACTCCAAAAATATCTGGATTTTGTTGCTATTAAAATTTCCGCTACTACTTCTGATACTTGAACTTTTATTTGGCCGGTCGGCCCTTGTATTGTAAACTATGTAACCGCTTAAGTTTGTGTACCCTATTTGTTTCATGTTCTTTGTAATTGTGTATGGATATGTATGATAGTGTTGTGGATGTGTGTACTAGCAACTGATCATAGGACTAGTACGGTACACACATGAGGATTTCGAGTATTCAACGCCCAGGGTCCAACAACGTTGGTATCAGAGCCATACTGACTATAGGACAAGCCCTGGTTAGAATGGCTGTTAGATTAGGATTTGGTTTTCAAATGCACCTATTTTTCATTATAAAAATAGTTGTCAAAATTTAGGAGTTTTTGTTAATCATACCCCTCCTAGCATTCTCCTCTCATCCAAGTCATCATTTTGCTCTCTTTTCTTACCTTCTCTCAAATAGTCTTTGGCTTGAAAAGAAAAGATGCTCTTTGAAAATAAAAGTTTTTGGCTATATTTAAAGTATTAAAACAGATCCAAAATGTTTTGGAATAGTCCCTAAAACATCATACATAAAGGTCTTTCGAAAACCTGTTTTAAAACTAGCAAAAATGCTACTTTAGATGGCTCTTTATAAAAAATTTAGAACCTAAATATGTACTAAAAATGATGTGATCTATTAGTCCTTAACCCCTCATACCTTCATTTGGTGTTGATTTGATTGGGCATTATGAAGGTCTATTTATACATAAAAACCAAGGGGCAGTGTAACCTAAAAATAAACCCTAGGTGTTGATTAAATATTGTAGAGAATGAATAAAAAAATTGTACTACAATTCTTTTGTTATCTTAGTGTCATTTCTTATCTATGTCTCTCATTATATGTAGAAATGATCATTAACTTTTCTTTTTCTTAAATTTGTAGATGACCACCCCATGGGAACCATAATGCAGGACTAAGCGCATTTGAGGAGGGCACTGTCTGGCACACCCTATGGGTGATGTTACAATGTGTCCATTGGCCTCATATGCTGCTGTACACTATCTTCAGTACGCCCTCTGGTGCGACGTCCACTGAGTATCTTACCCAGGTGCTCATTTAGGGACGACACTTTGGAGATCCCTCTTTCCACTACTACGAGCGGAGCTCTTGCACCTAATGTAAACTTTCGATCGACTTACATCGCCATAAATGCGCCTATGACCTGTTGCCCGAAATGGAGGACATGTTCTTCTACTTCCCTATATGGATGGTGGATAAAGAGGAGCATACCTCTTTGGGTGGAGGGTATGTCGTTTGTCGGTGTTTTAGAACCGAATTTACGTAAAGATTGTTTGATTCGAGGTTCCCCTAGGCTCAAATCATGCAGAGAGAAGCGTCTGAGGATTTTTATCTGAGTTGGGCCTTCTCCCATGGAAAATAACAACCCTACTTCTATATATATGTATTGAGTATCTTTGGATTACAATATCAAGAGAAAGACTAGAATGATCGCCTTGTGCTCTTGATCCCTCCCCTTTTCCTTCTCGATGATTACGCCTTTTATAATACTCGGAGTGTCTTCTTTGTTCTTCGGTCAAAAGGCGCCTTAATGCTTGATTATGGAGCCATCTAGAAGATTATTATGGGGTAAAGCGTTCCCCGTTGCGGCGATTATCACCATGACGAGGAATTGATTAGTGCCATTATTCCAGAGAATAATAGTATAGTTCTTGCCCATATCTTTAAATATGGTGCGAGAAGATTCCTGATCGATTAGGCCCATATGTACGTAAGCCACATCGACTAGAGACTAGTTATAGAAGAGCTTACGACCAGGTGGTGGTTGTAGAATAGCTTACGACCATAAACTGGTCGTAGGAGAGCTTACGATCAAGACATAGTCGTAGAAAGACTTACGACTATGGGGTAGTCGTAGAAGAACTTACGACTATGAGGTGGTCGTAGAAGAACTTACGACCTCCAGCTTCTCCATTATGAATATTAAGGGGTATACTCAAGAACCATATGACATCATTATTATCCATAATATGAATTACAGATGAATAATTAAATGAGGATTATTATATCCTCATCATCGTTCATCACCCCGCACCTGCACCTCGCTGGTCTTCTGACATCAGTCGATAGATATCTCCGTCGCGTGACCCGTGAGCTATTGGAGGCTTGTTGGAGGATCTCCACTGTCGAGGACAGCATGCTCTGATGATGGCCCAGGGGCTCTTTTCGCGAGTGCTATTGTACAGGGAGGATGTCGTACTAGCACATACGGAGGAGTTGCCGGATCCCACCATCCGCATCCGACCGGGTACTCGATGTCTCCGTATGTCGGCCATCTACTCGGATGCGGAGGAGCCGCCATGAATGGTGCAGCGACACTATCTTCACAATGACGGGCAAGCGTGTAGGAAAGCATAAACCTCAGAAGAACTCAGAGGAAAATACACTTCCTTTGTTGGAAAGCATAAACCTCAGAAGAACTTAGAGAAAAATACACTTTCTCTATTAGAAACCACAAACCTCACATAATACGCTTTCGATGTCACATTTTTATTAATTTCTGGATTTTCAAAACCGAAGCAAATTAAAATGTTAATAACTTTTGCATACGAACTCCAAATTGAATGAATAGTTTTTCTAAATTCATCTAAAATCATGCTCTGTCTGAATATACAAAAATATTTTGATTTTTTTTGCTGTTGAAATTATTTTTCTATAATTAATTTGATATCGGCTCTTTTTTAATAGACGTCGATACTTCGAATGAAATTTTCAACGATCCTCCATTCTCATACTCTGAGATACCAGAGCAGGGCAAGCACCTCCTTTGATCATGTTGATCCTATTATTTCAATTATTGTACTTCTTTTTGCAAAATCTATTTTTGCATGCGTGTATGTTTGCTTAAAATTGCTATATTTGGGGATAATGGTAGTAATATTCCTATTCAATGCACGATCCTCCTTGAAATATTGATATTCTTACTGTTGTATCCATTAGGGTATGGTTTAGGCAATAAATGATGTCAAATTGGGTTTTTGAATGCGAATATCGCATAAATGCTTAAATGGGCTCTAGTCTTTACTAAAATTTGAAAGTGGATGAAATATTGGATATGGTTTGGGAGATTTTGAAATGATGGTAGTGAGGGTTGCCTCTGTTAATTTTATATAAAAATGAAAATGAAAAACCTAGATTACGACGCAAGTGAGTTATATGAATGTGAGAAGGTTTCTCGTGCGTAGATAGGGGGAGATCCTCGCCTGGGTCAATTAAGGACCGAACGCCGGTTAATCATATCTAAGCCTAAGCGTATAACCACATGTGTCGGTATGGGATGGCCTTAGCTAATTATGTCATCGAAAACTAGCCTTGCATATTAGTGCTGTAGTAGTAGTGCAACCATGTGCAATTGCTTGAAGGGCTCCCTTCACTAAGGTTTTGGGAACAAAGCTTGCCGCCACAGCGGTTAATGCCTCACTTTGATGGGAGGTACACGAGATTAAAGTGAGAGTTGTCATTCTTTGGACTAGTGTAAGGTTAGGACTAGGTGATGTAAAAGCTTCGATCGTGCTCTAAGCGCATACTATAATATTGTGTGTGGTGGTATCGATGGATGTTAGACAAACTAGAGCATTTGTATATTGTGGGTAAAGTTGTACATCTCTGTAGATTGTAAATCTATTTAAATAGCCATGATCGCGGTCATGAGTGTGCTAGTGACGCCTCTTCGGGTATAGTATCTACTTTTTCAAAAAACGGTTTTGTTGGAAATGTTGGGATGGATATTTTGATGTTGTTAAATTTGAGTGCCATGTCTATGGCTGAAAATAGGATATTGATTGTAGCTAAGGAGGGTTGTGATTTGCTACTTATCAAGTTATTTAATTGTTGTTCCTTATCAATTTAACTACTCTTTAAACTTTCGTTGCAAAATACTATGTATTGATATTGCAAATAAAATTTACTTGATCTTTGAAAATAACTTGTAGGATAGAGCCTCATTCAATGTTAACCATGTATTTACATAAATTTTGTGATACACTACAAGTCTTCTTTGAGTCTTGCAATTGTAACATCCTAATTTTCATAGCCTTTTTGAAGTTTTAAAAATAAAAGGAACCATTTGCAATTTATTGGTTTAATTTAAAGCTTAATTTGAAATTTTAAAAATGAAAAACATTTTAATTGATTAAAATAAACTTCAATTAAATCCAAAATTGTTTTATTCAATCTTATCAGGTTCCAAAGATTTTTATGAAATTTTCTTAAATTTTTCGAAGTTATTTGATTTTTGGATTTTCTTTTCTTTTTCTCCTTTTTCATTCATTCTTTTTCTTTTCTCTCTCTTCCTTCTTCTTCTTTCTTTTTCTATCTATGCTCTCTGTTTTCTTTCTTCCTGTGCACCTCCGCCCCTCCTTGCCCTTGCCCTTGCCCGTATTTGCCTCGGTTTTGCTTTCGGCCGCGTCGCTTGGTGTCACGGCCGGCCGTTGCCCCCATTGTCATTTCTTCACACTTGAGTCATCAATTTCATTTCCGTTTGAACCGTTATGACCCTACAACCATCGCCCATGACTGGCAGCAATCAATTTCACATTCCCCCCATCAACCACAATCAATTTTACTATTTCCCGTCGTTCTTAATTGTCAACCCGAAAATATCCATTTATTCCCACGGCGTTCCCCGTCGGTTCGAGCACCACCTTCGCTCTATAAAGTGAGCACCACGTGTTCCCATCTCTCCTCTTCGATTCGACCCAAACCTCATCGCCTAATTCCTCACCATTTGCGGAACACGCGACACCACCCGTTGTCTTCCTAAAGTCTGGCGACGATGCAATTGAATTGATCTCTCCCTCTGGTGATCCTCCGACCAAACCAACCACATCACGTCGTGTTCCGGTATCACTCTATCCATTCCCCACCTCAATTTTGTTTTCCTCGTAGCCGGAGTATGTCGTCACCGCCGTCGCCATTTTTCCACCAACCGCCGCCGTGGGCACTCCTCCTCGGCCACTCCTGAGCCGAACCAACTTCGCCATCGCGTTCCCCATGCCGTGCCCATGCCTATGCTCACCTCCCCTCATTGGTGCCATCGTGAGGCGCCACCGCTCCCGTGTGCCTCCATGGTCGCAGCCGCGCCGCCACCGACCATCTCTCGCCGCGCCGCACCTCCTCTGCCTTCCTCAGGCCACCACCGTCATTTTGCTGGTCATCCAACGCCGCCATGCCACCGCCTGTCGCTAGTTGCCGCCGCCCCATGCACCTACTCCATCCTCTGTATGGTGTTATGTTTCTTTTCTTCTTTCTTTTGCTTGAAGTCTCTTACAAGAAGGGTCCGCTTGTCAATGTCAAAAGAAAATTCTTAATTCTAGAAAAAGAAGATTCTAGGGAATATTCCCCCTTTTCTTTTGTTTTTCAGAATTTTCATCATTTCATGTGAAAATCAAACTTCTGGGCGTTCATTCTCCTTCATATGAACTCCGACTCCATCGATTTTTATTTCTAAATTTGTAACCTTTATTTTGGTACTGATTTTATAATTTTTTGGATTTTATTTGGATTTATTGTATTTATTTGTCTTGTTTTGCGCGTGTAAAATCCGGCGTTTCTGAAGCTTTCCAAGATCAATCCGCTGGAACATCTGCAAACTTCGACGAAGGCAAATCATAGACCTTTGACCATGTCATACCTATTTTTATAAAATTATATTGTTTTATATCAACACGCATTGCTAATTTTATAATAACTGTTTTCAGGGATAGTTAAAGTCTTATTCAACATTATGCCTCCTTGAATAATTCCTATAGACATGTACCCTTGGACACCATAGGTTGGGTTAATTTTAGTTGGACATTATTGTAATACCAACATGGGTATCATAGAGATGCTTAGTCTTGCTTAGTCACGATGGACTTGATCACATGTTCAAAATTGATAAATTGACTTAATGATATATGGAATTGTGGGGTAACCACTGTTGATAAAATATGTTGTGCCATGGCAAGGGATGTCATTTGGCTGGATTGAACAAAAATGATTTCATACTCAGACGAATGATCGTGCAGTAAAGGGGGGTGCGGGTAGCACATTTTGGGTGAGGTAGTCTCACCTGAGTAACCACTAAGGACTCAACTTTGTGCGCCATTCATCTGGGCCTTATTGTACAACCACATGTCCGGGATGGGGTGGACTTGGTGATTAATTAGTAATGTATTAGTTTGGTTACATGCGTGGTGGTGTGATTTCGGGTATGGATGGATTCACATGGCACAAGAGGGGCTTCAAGCGGATGGATAGTCCAAAAGTGGAACCTTA
This sequence comes from Phyllostachys edulis, assembly GCA_036346405.1. Classification (NCBI taxonomy): domain Eukaryota; kingdom Viridiplantae; phylum Streptophyta; class Magnoliopsida; order Poales; family Poaceae; genus Phyllostachys; species Phyllostachys edulis. The sequence goes on along the minus strand of JAYEVD010000487.1, from coordinate 58,914 downwards.
AGCGGGCGAGGGGGTTAAGACAACTTTGTAAAAGCCTTGTGATAATCACTTAGTCACTGCGCCTCTGAGCGTGTCATGACCGACATTATAAGTTCATTATCTCTTGTGGGTCAAGTTGTATAACCTCTATAGAGTGTAAAACTATTGAATAGCCATGTCCCTAGTTATGGACAATGCTTGGTGATTTCACATGAGGGGTAGATTTTTCTCAAAAATATTGGAATGGTGGTTTGGTTGAGAAGTGAATGGGCAGTTCACCAGTTGTTGGTTGGGAAGTGAACGGGTAGTTCACTAGTCGTTTCAAAGAACTTGTTTACTTATGTATTTAATCTTTTAAATTGTGATTTCCAATCTATTTATTGTATTTACTGTTAATACCACTTTCTGCAAAATAGCCATAAAGCTATCCTTGTTCAAGCCTTGCATGAATACTATTTGTATACATTTCCCTATGACTTACTGAGTACTTTATGTACTCACGGCTTTATGCCATTATTGGTCAGTCACCGAGGAATAACCAGGGAATATAGAGTTCTATGAGGAGGAGTACTTTGAGGATTATACGGACTAGGCGGTATTCTCCACTCGATTGCATGTGGGCATGTCGGATGGCTACCACGAGTTGTTTTATTCTGCTGCAAGTTTACTCTTTTGTCTTAAGCCATGTGTGGCAAACTCTGTAAACCTTGACCAAAAGGTCAGTTGCTTCTAAGTAAAGGTCAGTTGCTTCTAAGTAATATTAATTTGCCTTCTTAGATATTTTGTTGTATCAATATGATTTCATCAATGTTGCCACTGTGTGAACTAGCTATTGATCATGGGAGTAGATCAAAATATCCGGAGGTCTCAGATTAAAATCTAGGGTCTCAATAGCAATGTACTCAATCTTGCTTAAATTGTTGTTCGGAGGGTGAGGGCGACAACATCTTTGGGCGACACCTTCTTGATCCTAGTGCAGGGGGTATGGGGATAGATCTTTCTAGGGTTTACTCCTTGTCGATTTCTTGAGGGTTTGGATGGTCATGCCGTTGGAATTTTGCTTTTAATGAACTAAATTTCCTCTGCTACTTCTGACACTTGAACTTTTATTTGGTTAGTCGGCCCTTGTATTGTAAACTATGTAACCGCTTAAGTTTATGTACCCTTATTTGTTTCATATTGTATGTAATTGTGTATGGATATGTATACCAATGTTGTGCTTGTGTGTACTAGCCATGATCATGGGACTAATCACGGTACACACGAAATTTCGGTTATTCAACGTCAGGGATCCAACAAAGAAGGCGGTAGAAACAACGTTGATTCCATGGAGTAGAAGACAAGTGGATGTGAGCATGAGGTAGAGGGGGTGGATGTGGGCCCAAAATGCCAAACCAGAGCAGCGGTGGCTAGCCCAGGCGGTCGAACAGGCATGGCGACAACGGCGGTTGCCGAAGCAGAGCTTGGAGCCCGCTCGCTCTCTCTCTCTGGTGCTCCAAAGAAGAACAAAAGCAAGGAGAATGAAGCATGGGCGGTGAACTCGGTCGTGGATTAAGTAGGCGTAGGAGTAAGGGATGCAATTTAAGGTGGATGGGTCATGTCGCGCAATCAAGCGGCGGCAAAAGCGGAAGCGATAGTTGGCGTGGGGAGAAACGGCAGCAGACGCGACATGGGCATGGCTGAGGGGCGAGAGTTGGTGGCCAACCTTTCGGCGTTATGGCAGGGCGCCCAACCGAGCGACATGGCGTGGCATGGCGCTAGTGGCTAGGCGGTTTGTCGATGTGGGAGTGAATGGGAGAAAGCGGTTGAAATTGGCGTGGGTAGTGGTCGGAGAGGGGTTGGTGCGTGTGTATGTTGGGCTAGGAGCAGCTGGGTTAGGGAAAGGGAGAAGGGGTGGCCGGCCCGAAAAAATAGAAGAAGAAAGAAACGAGGAAGAAAGAAAAAGGGAAAGGGAAGTGGGTTAGCTAAAATTTTGGCCCAAACCGAATATTGAGGTTTTGAATTTCCATTTCGAATTCTTTGTTCTTAATTTCTGGTTCCAAATTGCGGTTTAAATTTGGATTCAAAACCCTAATTTGTTTTCATGTTTCCTACTTAGCTAGGTTTGAATTGTGTTAATGTTTTCTTGAAATTCAAACCTAGACAACATTCTGAATAAGATCCGGATAAATTCAAATGTTAAAAAGGATGCATTAAAAGGTTTTAAAAATTCCACATTTTCATGCATTTGAAATGCAAGTAATTTTTTTGGGGATGTTACAGTAGTCTAAATCCACATATTGGAGCAACCATGAGTATGAAGGTACTCAACAAGCCCTCACATCAAATGCAAGTATATAGATGCAAGGCTTACCAAAGGAGGGGTTTTATATTTATTTTAGCAGAAAGCCGGTTTGCTAAAATACTATAATTATTTTCAAACCTATGACTTAACCTTTTCAACTTCAAAACCCAAGTTTCATTTGTGTAAGCGATTATTATCTCAATAAGGTTCCATCCATCCACAATTAGTAACAAGGTTACATCCACCTATAGTTACTCACAAAGTTACATCCACCTTTATCATCGCTACAACCATGTTCATGTTAACATGCCCCACTTCAAATTTTTATTAAAACTAACCAAGTGTGCTTTTCTTTACAATGCCCATAATCGGGGGCACGACTATTCGAATAGATTATACACTCTGCAGAGATTGTACATCTTTACCTACAAGATATGATCAACTCATAATGTCGTCCTTGACAAGCTTCCTTGGGCGTGCAATGGAAACAATCATGACAAGTCTTTTCAATTCCCAGTCCTAGGACTAGACCCACTCCGGTGGGGAACTACTCAACACTGGGACAGTGACCGTTATAGGGCACCCCCATAATGCCCTTAACGGGCGCATTTGCGCTGCCTTTGTCTTGTGTGTTTATCTGGCCGAGTAAAAATATATGGCTAGGTCTATCCCATACTAGACTTGTGGTTGCACAACTTAGTGGTTTAGAAATGCAGCACACGATTCGGTCTTTAATTGACTCAGGGGAGACAATCCACAAACTCAACTCGCGTGCACGCTGTACCAACCACTCGCCCAAGTTTCCACCATTTTTAAATAGCAATTTCCTATTTCTAGTGGTAACCACACTACAATTCACAATATATATCCCAAGTTCTTGTAATGGCAATGTTTGTGTCCTATTCAATTTCAACCACTAAGCGGTGTCTAAGCACAACCATTAGTCATTATTGATTATCAAGGAAGTTTTACTCATGTGATAATTAACCTAGGGTGACAAAGTATAAGGGTTGTAAACAATCAAGGATGGGAAATAATAATATCAACCTTTGGCATAGCTAGGTATCAACATTTAACATAGCATTTCATAAATAGTAATAAGCATGAAAGTAATACTTTGAAATAAAAATGTTGTACATTTGAAAAGTAGGTTCAATGTGATCAATTGTAAGGAATTTCCTTCCTCAAGTGTGGATATTGCTTGGTCTTGGCCTTGGCCTGAAGTAGTGATGATGTCTTCGGCAACGTTGTAATCTATTTCAGAGGAAAACAACGACTTCGAGTAAATGCTCACAACTCAAATAAAAATCAAATAAACTCCAAACAATTTTATTTTGGTACTGATGGAAAGATCTTAAATTTAGAACAAAAATCAAATCATTTCGATTTAAAATGAGGGGGAACGAGCTCTCCAAAGTTTGATCAGAGAAATTCGAGAAAATATGCTATTTTTGGCAATTGGGGGTAGATTGGATTTTCATTTTTTTCTTGTATTTTTATTAAGAAAATATTCTGTGATTGACAGGTGGGGTCCACTGGGGTTTTTAAATTTCATTTCGAATTATCTTCCTTAAGGAAAAGGCTCTTTGGTTAACAGGTAGGGTCCACTGTGTTTATAATTTCTTTTCTATTTATCTTTATTCGGGAAAATTCCGAGAGATTGACAAGTGGGGTTGCGGTCCATATGGACTAAGTCCATGTGATGGTTCATGTGGCAGGGGGCCACATGTCGACGACTATGGTCTACGGACAAGGTTTACACTGGGGTTTTAAATGGTGGGGCCCACATGTCAAACTAACAGACTTTAAACTATGTGTTAATTAGATTTTCTAACTATCGGCGGGCCCACATGTCATCTTGACATTAGCTACTAACTAACCATTCACTAATTACGGATTAACTTAACCTAATTATGGTACATGTGTCGGCTTTTCTATGCTTTGTCTCCATTCTAAAATAGACGATGCATTGGGGAGGACCATGAAAGTCTCTGTTCAAGCTCAGCGCCGGCGAGGGAAGGCATGACAACCACATGTGACACTCAAAATGGGATGTGGTGGTCCCGATGACCAAGATGGTGGCGACAGTGTGGTGGGAGGTGGCTGCGGCGGTGGCGTCGACAAGGACGGAGGGCGGCCTTGTAGGTGATGGCGTCTAAGAAACAGAGCTACAAGCTCACAATGGGGCACGACTTGAGCATGAGGGAAATACATGGGTGCTATTCAAGGTGACTTTGTGCCTAGAGGTGCTCGGGAGGGCTCTGACCATGGCGGCCGGCCAGCCGAGGAAGGAGGCGTCTTGTGATGGTAGAGCTGCGGTGGATAAACAGCAATGTTGATTAGCGTACTAAGTTCAGCGTGTCTAGGAACATGAGATGATGCGAAGGGACGAGGAGAGTGCTTACGAGATGTGAAGCTGGGAATTATGGTGCGCGGCGGTGGCAAGAGACTGGAACTAAGGAAGGCGAGATGTTCGGTGTCTCTGAGCCACAACTCATATAAGGAAGGAGTTGTTAGAAAGAGGGGCAGAGACAAACAAGATGCACAAGGATTTTGAGGTCAAACCTCACCCAGTCGGGCAGGAGCGGGCGGCGACGGTTGTGGGTGTGCTCTGGATCTGTGGCACGGACATTGAAATATTCCAGGCAAGCAAGTAGAGGAGAAGGGGAGGATCGAGAGGGTAAATGAAGAGGAGATGGACACGAAGAAGATGACACACTCGGTTTGGCTTAAAAGGGAAAGAAGGTGGTTAGAGAAAATGGCAACGTTAAGTCCATCTCGGCCCGATTTGTCACGAGTGTGCTTGGGTGCGGACCGATCGGCAAGGTTGACGTGGCGATGTGACTACATCACCGCGGCATTGCACTCAAGGACTACTGTAGCAACATGCACTCAGGTGTCTCCCCATCACGTGCTCACGTGGGGAGAGAGAGAGAATGAGTTGGAGGGAGAGAGAGCAATGGCTGGAGAAGATGAATAGGGGTGGCTGGCTCGGCCTCAAGGCTAGTTGGGCCACGACGGGCTAGTGGGCTAGACTGAGGAAGGAGGGGTTGGGCTACGGGAGAGGAAGAGGATTTTGTTTGAGATTTCATGATTGAATTTGAATTTGAAATTCAAATCCTGAGCAGGTTTGACACACCCTTTAGCTTGAAGATTTTTATAAGTTCCGTTTGGGGCAAGAAATTTGATTTACCTTTTTGAATTGCAAAGCAAAGTTTTTAGAAATTCACAAAATGCAACAAATCTTTTGAAATCCCAAAATTTCATGCAAGTTTCAATATTTCCAAAATTGGGTTGTTACACAATCCAAGACCTCAAGCTCTAGTTTTGGAGGGATGATGGAAATGGCAAGGTGGCCAGAGCGATGCACCAGCTCGGTTGAAATAGGAAGGAGAAAAAGCAGGGAGGCGCAATTTCTTGTGGGCGTGACACAACAGAATGGACGGAGTGGTGTGAGTGCTCTCTCTCTCTCTCTCATCCATGCGCGACAAGCGAACACGACAAAAGGGAGTGATGGCAGTGGTGGGTGTCACGGTTGTATATCGTAGGCATGCACACGAGCTCACCACGGTGTGCGTATGGTCGGGTGGGAGGTGAAAGATGACTCCTGGTGGGCCGGGGTCCACCGGTCGATGGCCTTAGAGTCAAGGCGTGAGCGGACAACAAAGAAGGAACAACAAATCCCCCCCTCTCACTTCTTGATCCTCTTTGCCGGTGTAGGCGACAAATGAGCGACAGCGATCGATGGTGGCCATAAGCGGCATGTTCGAAACTTACCACCTCCTCGCTTTTTATTTGCCTACAGTGAGCCTCAAGAGCCGAACTACTTTTATGAAACTTCGAAGATGCTCTTGAAATTACTCTAGAACTTGGGGTTTATGACTTTTTTGTTTGAGATCTGCTTGAAACTTGAAGTTTTGATGTCAAAGCGGTCTAAAACTTCTCGAAACCCTCTTGATTTCTTTTGAAACTTGCTTGAAATTTACTGGTTTTTGTGTGAAACTTGACTGCGTTGGAACTCACTCGATTTTTTTGAAAATCGGTTGAAACTTGACTAAAACTTTTTGACAACTCATTTCGATCTTCAAACATCAAGTTTTAGATTTCAAACTAGTTGAAACATATTTCAGATTTGAAACTTATTGAAATGCCAAGTTACATATTTAAACATGTTATTCCTTATTTGAAACTTCAAGTTTGAGGAAGTTCTGATTTGAAACATTCCTTCCTATATCGTTTGGCCTGAAGCGATCAAGAGACAAGCTCCAATACATGTAGAGAAGGATAGCTGCCATGCCTTCTATCATGGGTCGTCGATTAAGGCATATTACGGTATAGTGTGGCGTAGTATCTTTGCGTCAAAACATAAGAAATCATTCTTAGTAAGACATATTACGGTATAGTGTAGCATAGTCTCTTTCTATCGAAAAACAAGAAACCATCGATATAGCTTACGTATGAAAAGAATTTGTTCCAAGAGGCAGTATGCGATACAACATGTCATGGCCTTACACTAGGGGTGCTAATGGTTTGGGTTGAAATGGGTTAAATGGGTTGGGTTTTAATTTGGATGGGTGGAAGCGGGTTGAGATATCTAACGAGTTGGGCGAGGTTGGGTTTGCGATGCAAGCAGTTTGGTTTAGTTTGGTGTGGGTTCAAAATTTTCGGGTTCGAATGGTTCCAACTTTGTGGGCATAACCGTGGTTTTAGTGTAGGAACACCTAGGGGCTCTCATAAGCTTATGGATTGGGGGCTCGCTTCGCTTCCATGGAAGGCGGTGAGCCCGTCCAGACCCATCTGGTCTGGCGAGCACCGATGTGGCTGACCACCTCATGGCCAGTGTCGTGAGCTCCCGGACGACTTCCTCTATGTCATCCTCCGAGCACTCCCGGTCACCAAGGCCGCACGGACCAGCCTCCTCTCCCGCCGCTGGCGCTCTGTTTGGTCCCACCTCCTGGACCTCCGCTTTGATATAATGGCCTCTACATCCACGGCACTACCGCCATCCCCATCGAAGTCTGACCCCCTATTCTTTCTTTGGTTGGGCTGCCTGATCTGGTCTTGGTTTGGGGGGTTTGCTATGTTTGATCGATTTTTTATGTGGGGTGTTTGCTATGTTTGATCACATCTTGGTTTTGGTTTTGGTTTTTGGGGCATTTTGTGACGTTTGATCAGATCTTGTGGTTATGTTCTCGTTTTCCTCTTGAGGTATTCGAGGTTTCATTATTTCTTTGGGGTTTTGTTGGTGTTGTTGCGATCTGGGGTTTCTTAGGTTAATCTCTGGTTTACAACACTTGGGGTTAGATTGGGGTTCTAGGACTATCTTTTTCCCTTTTAACTTGAGATGGTGCCTTGTTGATGTGTTCTAAAGTTGCTTGAGAGCGTACTAATCCATTTTGGTTTGCAATTGACTTTTGTCAAGGTTTACGTTGTTTTGGTGTTTTAAGTGAGTTTTTGAAATGAGGTTTATGGGATGATAATTTTTGGGTTATCTCAGCGCCACGGTTTGATGGTAGATGATGATTAGCTCATCTTTAACTTCATCGAGAAAACTAAAGCAAAGAAGAAGATTGCAAATGGAGAAGCTAAAAAGCCGAGAGGATTTTGGGCGAAGTCAAGTAATCATCATATCTTAATCGTTTCATTTTATATGTGATTTTCATTCATCCTAATGATAAATAGCAATTCGTAGTGTAAACATATGATATTGTAGTTTTTTGCGGAGAAGGTACAAATCCATGTCGAAAATCCTTCTCAAACGGTTATTCTGATGAATAATCGGCAATACCACGCATTACGGATTTCTTGCTTGGGCTCTGCGAAGAGCAGGTTAGCTCGAGGTTATCGGGAGCTCAAGCAAAGGCTGTCGGTCTTGATAATAGCGAAGCAACATTCCACTCAAGAGCATCTCTAGTGATCGACCTCAACGAGGCTTGTGGCCGGTAATAGTTGGGGAACCTCTATTGGCAAGTTGCATTATGCTGTGAAATTTGTTGGGAGCTCAAGCAAAGGTTCGTCGTGCGGCGGCGTGAGGCAACATTCTATTGAGGAACCGTCATTTGGCGAGTCAATCTGGCGATCACCTCGTTATCTGGTCGATTCACCAGAACAATCAAGAACGAGAATAGTAGATCCAACATAGAGAGTAGGGATTTCTTTCTTCTCTTTATTTCTCTTCCACAAAAGCACGTACAAAGGTTGGGGTCCCCCCTTTATATAGTCTACGGGATGGATGAGGAGCCCACTATGGGCCAGGCCTGCGAGGCCTAGACCCGATTTCTTAACACTCCCCCTTGAGCACTCATCCGGTATATTCATGTCTCATCAAAACTCCATAAAAACTTAGTGGAAAAAATTTAGAAAGAGTACATGAAACACGATATGATGTCTTTGCATTTAATTGCCTCATTAAAACCTTAGCAGAAACTTGACAAAACTTCGTCAAGAGAAAAAGAGTACAATCCACCCAATTTCATTTAATCTCTAGGATTTATTCTTTGGGTACTCGATTTTCGTGATCAAGTTTCAATAATGAGTTCGTGAAGATTCCCCCGAGATTACAGACTTCTCTAAGTCTCATCATTCCAATTCCACGGATGCATCTTTCAAAGCTAGATGCTGAAAGTGATTTAGTGAATAAATCTGCTAGATTTTCACATAACTTAGTATGCAATACTTTAATTTCGTCCATCTTTTACTATTCATGAGCAAAGAAGAACTTGGGGTTGATATGCGTTGTGAGTTATCTCTTCACATAACCCATTTGCACTTGTGTAACACAAGTTGCATTATCTTCAAAGATAATAGTAGGAGTTTATACGGTATTCAATCCACACAACTGTTGGATGTGGTGAATCATTCGTCGAAGCCAAGAACATTCTCGTGAGACCTCATACAGTGCTATGATTCCTGAGTGGTTCATCGAAGTTGATATAAGACTTTGCTTAGATGATTTCTATGAAATTGCAGTTCCACCACATTCCTACATGGCATGTTTGCGACTTTGTTGTATCTTGGTCAAGCAATTGCCGATGTCTGTCGCCGATCATAGTTAGGTTTTGGTTCTTTCTGTAGAACAAACTAAGATCTTTGCCTCCTTGTATGTATCAGAAGATGTCCTTTATTCCCTGCAAATGCCTTTTGGTGTGTTCTGCACTATACATTGCTAATAGGTTCACAACAAATTCAATGTCCGGTCTAGTACAGTTTGCTAAATACATGAGTGCTCCTACTACACTCAAGTATAGAAATTCCAGTCCCAGGACTTCCTCCCCCTCTTCTCTAGGTCTGTACGGGTCCTTGTCTTGCTGCAAGGATCTTTCGACCATCGACACTTTCAAAGGGTATACCTTTTCAAAGCCGAACCTTTCTAACACCTTCTGAGTGTAGGTTGACTGATGCACTAAAATCTCTTTAGGGGCATGCTGAAGCTGCAAGCCTAGACAATATTTGGTTTTACCCAAATCTTTCATTTTGAACTCCCCCCGATGATATTCAGATCATCTATAAACACTGAGATTATACAAAATCTATCCTAGGATCGTCGTATAAATACACAGGGACAATCTTTATTGTTCGTATAGTCTTTCTTGTATAGAAAGTCGCTTAAGCGATTATACCACATTATACCTGATTGCTTAAATCCATACGGTGACTTTACGAGTTGCTGCTTTGTACAAATTTCTATTAAGCTCTGTCTTGGTTCAAGGCAGGGATACCTTCAGTACCTTCATATAAATGTCTGAATCAAGTTTCCATAAAGGTATCGATTACCACATCCATCAATTTCATTTCTAAATTTAAGTTTACTGTCATTGAGATTAAATATCTAAAGGTAGTTCTGCCAATGACCAGGGAATAGGTTTCTTCATAATCAACTCCTAGGCGTTGAGTGAAATCTTGTGCAACAAGCCTTGCTTTATATCTTACAACTTCATTATTTTCATTTCTTTTGAACAAATATCCACTTATGCCTATAGGGTGCACATGGGGGCGTCGACTTCTGAGACCCAAACACCTCTATTTTATTGAGAGATAATAATTATGTTTCTATTGCCTTCTTCAATCTTTCCAATCGATCTTTTCTTATATTATTGACGATCGGGCTTTGGATCAAGATCAATGATTATGCAATTTTCTTTGCAAAATAAATATCGACATTAGTGTTGTTCCATTCATAGATTCTCCCGTGGTCACATAATTTATAGCTATTTCTTTATGGGACGATTCTTCTAATATTTATACTTGCTCGCTTCTTTGCTTCCAATTGCGGGGCAAGTCCTTTAATTTTTTCGATATGTGCGCACACATCTAGGGATTGCAATGGGGTGCCATTCCTGTTCCCGATGGGGAGTTCACCCATTAGGGGCGAGTTGGGACTATTTCTCTCCCCGGGATGCTAATATGCAAATACAATTCCCCATCGGGTGAAGCGAAGTGGGGCCATTCCCCTACTCTCCATCCCCACTACCCGTATGGGCCCCTGATAACCCTATGACATGTAGGTTACTAGCCCACTACCGTATTGTTTAAATCTTTAAGGGTTTGCTTGCTTATTTGCTTGGGAGTTGGAAAACCATCTTTAATAATATTGTTGAAATTCTTCATTTTGAACACTAATAAGTATTGTTTAAATCATTTGGAACACTCATTCTGTCGTCTCTATGTGTGTCTGTGTAGGAGAGGTTAGAGATCTAATTTTCGGGTCTAGATCCTCGTGGGGCCCTAATAACCCGACGGGGATGGAGAACAGGGCAGAATAGCACCTTAGGATGGGGACGAGGATGGGGAACGGGGATTTTTTCTTCTCTCGGGGACAGGGATGTTCCACCACTCCCCGCCGGGGAATAGCCCCGTTGCCATCCGTACACACGTCCATGCTGATGTCTCCCTCCGTGGGGATGCTCAAATCCGGTATGCCTTTTACTGAAGGTTCCATACTGGTGCTAGGTCTCAACTAGCTCCCCTTCTAGTTCTAGGGAATTTTAGTGATCGGCTATGTCAAGTCCTTCTTATCCTTTTTCACCAGGCGTCCCCGGTTACTTGGGATTCGAGGGGTCGGAGTTCTCGTCCTTTTATTCTGAGGCCTCTGGACGGGATTAGGGGTACCTTCAATTTTCTTTAGTATTTCGACCCTCTCTGGTGCATTGCGTGCAGGCACATATGACTTGGCCACGCTCTTCAAATCACTAAAATGGTCAGACAGTTGAAGACAGCGCTTTAAAATACGTGCGTATGTAACCCGTTTGTTGTGGGCCTTAATGGGAGCCCATTAGGGTTAACTCTTCTAGAAGGTTTAGCCTTCACTATAAATAGAGGAGGGAGGTGGCTGCCCCCTTCAACCCTTTCATTGTTTTGAAACCTTAGTTTTGCTTAAGGAGAGGATTAGTGGAGGTTAGGGTTCTAGAGAGTTGGATTTGATTTAGTGCTCATGTATTGAGTCTTTATCCTCCATTGATGGAGTGGTACGTAAACCAATACCATATCAAATCAATCAAGGAAAAGATTGCTCAAAGATATATTTCTTTGCTTTCCTTCTCTCTATTTGATGATTTTGAGTCTTTCTTTGATCCATGAGTTTTTGCTTGGTTTCTTCTGTGATCTAACTTCTTGTGACATGTAGGAACCCATCTAGAGTCATCTTGATCATCAATCACCCATGAGCAAGTCTCTAGATCATATTTCGATTTTGGCTCAGTTTTGGAGCATACTTCGTTCAAACTGAAAAAGATAGGAACTTTGGCATGGATCTCTGTGATCTTTGATTGGAATAGGTTTCTAATATCTCAGAGAAGGTGCGTCTCGAATTTCGCGGAGTTTGGCCTTACGGATCAAAAGTTAGACCGATTTGAGTTTTGGTTTTCGGGCTGTTTGTGATGTTCATTGTGCCTGAGGTTAGTCCGTACTTTTGCCTGAGGTTAGTCCGGCCTCCGGTCAGTCCGACCAGAGAGGTCAGTCCGCACTTTTGCCTGAGGTTAGTCGGCCTCGGTCGATCACTTACTTTCTTGCCGTCGGTTAGTCCAGCCCTCTAGATTGGGGTTTGTGTTTCTCTGTTTTGGTCTTTTACTTTGGGGATTTTGGATTGGATTCAATACTAGTCTACCGCTGTACTGGTATATTGATTTTCATAGCTTTCATAGCTATTGGAGTGAAATTTGTGTTGAATCTGATCAAAGTAAAAAAAGTGAGTGTGCTCCTATTCACCCCCCCCCCCTCTAGTCGCCTTTTTGGTCCAACACTAATGCTTACAAAGCAATTGTCTTCTGGACTTCTCTATTTGCTTCATTAGTGCATGGGTCATGTGCACCTATTCCCGTGGCTTGCCACGTTATTTCCGACATTTTTTATCAAGGGGTTGATTTTTTCCCCCTAATGCCTCATCAAATATGCTATCAGCGAAGTGGGCTGTATGCAAATCTCTAGCCATGGGGTCTAGATACCTGATTATAGATGTTGTCTCATAACCAACGTATATCCCTAACTTTCGGAGAGGGTCCATTGCAGTTCGTTGTGGTGATGGTATAGGTACATAAACCTTGCAACCAAATCTGCGAAGATGAGAGATTTTCGGTGCTGACCCTTGCACTAGTTGCATAGGTGAATGGATGTTATATGCCAACGGTTTAAAATTGATGAGAGTTGTTGCGTGCAGGACTACGTGTTCCCAACAGGTAGTTGATAAATTATAATTCTGCAAAAGCGGTCGGACAATAAATTTAATTCTTTTAATTAATGCCTCTGCTAATCCATTCTGGGTGTGGACATGAGGTACGGAATGCTCAACGGTAATTCTCATTGCCATGCAATAATCATCAAATACCTTTGAAGTAAATTCTCTAACGTTGTCCATTACGATGAGCTTCACATGATGATCGGAAATTATTCTTAATTTTAATTATCTATGAGATTAGCTTTGCAAATGCGTAGTTTCTCGTAGGCAATAAACATACGTGCGACCATTTCGAGGAAGCATCTGTAACACCCCAGCCCAACATAGAGTCTAGGATGCTGCTAAACCACCTTACAGAAACACTTTACTTCAATTTAATAAAACAAATTTAGTAAGACATACACAATGAATGATTTAATTCTAATCACAGGAACTAGAACAAGTTACAGTATAGTCAAGTTAAATAATACTACCTATCAATTAATAATAATCTATGCATGAATCTTGCTATTTCTCAACTAAAACAAAAAAAAAACTATGCTACACAATGAGAGCAGTTCTTTAACAGTTAAGTCTAAATCATCAATATTCATCTGAAATCACGAAGATGTAAGACTAATCAAATCATTCAATTTATTCTATCAAATTGAACTAAATGAATCAATAACTGAGTCTTAAAAGCATAGTACAAACATCCACGATAAACCTTGGCTACCACGATTACAAGTGAATCAACCACCACGAAGGATGAACACGGTCTAAAACTAAAGGAAATAGCATGAACATGAGGTTTTAGATAAATAAGCTAATTTATTTGCCATGAGTGGTTAAGTGTGAAGTGCATCAAAACTACCCCTTCCCATGCATGTCGTTGCCTCGAGAGGTACCTAAAAAGAACAACATCAACAAGCGTGAGCCCACGACTTAGCAAAGTACAACAGTGATAATAAAAAAAAACTTCACGACCAGCCAATGAAGATACCAAAGCCTCATATGAACATCAGCAAGGAACCATGAATAAATCTCTTATGCTTGCATGCAATGCATATGTTAAGAATGTTCTTTCTTCCTTCTTTGCAATTACTGGTAATGCGGAGTAGTGCATCCGTTGATGTATACTCAAGCCTGTGCCCTCAGGCACAGGGACCTCAAGCCCACACTCCACGAGTGTGGGGACTCATCTGTCAATACATGATGGAGATCTCATGCGAGTCAATGTATGGCGGGGACCTCAAAAGAAATAATGATTGGTTACCACATAGTCCAAGATTCAGAATGAATGCCATGATGCAAGGAACTTCATATTCTCAATTCAACATGAAAGAATAATAATCATCGGCAATATCATAGATATACTTTCATAAGTAAACCATGGCAATTATCATGAATATAGCATCACAATTCACCCTACTTTGCTTGCACTTGCCTCAACATGAGGCGATGGCGATGGCGGGAAGACTCTAACCCGGTTCTCACCACCACACAGCAACCGTAAAGTATACTAAGAATACCAATCAAAAGTACTCAGCATAGCAATAAAATAAAATGAAATCAATCGCTCCTATTCGCAACTTGAGAAACTTTCTGAAATACACTCCAAATATCAATCTGTCCAAGCAGAATGACCATCAAGAAAAACCATAACTTTTGATTCAAAACTCCAAAAGGCATGAACCCAAATTCCTGGAATCTACACATGCATATATACAACTCCTCGGGTGACCAAAAGATCAAATTATTCCATCTAAGTCTTTGTTTTTTAACTCAGAGGACAGGTTTGTCATCTTCGGTACTACCGACTTAGAAATTTCGTATCTTTTAATTGGTACATCCAAACCACACTGTTCTAAGACAATCTGGAAACTACAGAGAACTAGCTTCCTCAATAAATTTATTACAATTTTTCCCATTGTACAACAAAGGTTGCAAACAAACTAGTCTTTCTCTACTGTCCACAACAGAAGGACAGACTACAACATAAACTTCAAAAATTCATATCTTTTATTCTAAATGTCCAAAAATTATGAACTAGATCTCCCTAGAAACATCATAAAGTTATATACATAACCATGTATATCAACTGACCAAATTCGTCCATCTCTAGACCCTAATTCACAGAACTACGCTCGCTGCCCGAATCCAGAGACTGAATAAGCACCCAGACTTGCAAAAATCATAACTAATTCATTATCCAACCAAAAATTACGAATTAATACTTTACAGAAAGCCCACACAATTCCCCACATAACTCTAGGAGGCCCAAACCTCTAATTTTGCACTAAACAAGACCTAATCTGCCAAACAATACGACTGCAGAATATCAACTCAATCTCAGCAGGATCAACGAATCACTAAACGACATCATCTCCTCGAAAATACTTAAACTAATAGTGTGGATTAGAAATATTACCCTAGAAAACATGAATGACTCGTTGGAGATCCCCCACGAGGAACTCCTTCTTCTTATTCCTTCTCCTCTCTTCTTCCCTCTCCTTCCTCTTCCTTATGGCCGGCAACAATGGAGAAGCACCGGAGGAGAGGGGACACCACCATGGAGGAGAGGTGTGTGCTCTGATGGCCTTGATCCTACAAAGGCGGTGGTGCTCTGAGTATCCCCCACAGAGTGCTACAACACTTGGGGTGCTAGGGTTTAGTCCCCCACATGGGCCCAAGAGCTTTGGGCCAAAGGCAGTTCTAAAACTCCTCAAAATTCTAAATTTTCCTTTCTAATTATATTTAATTTTAGTACTAATCACTTATATGTTTTATATTTGAGCGAGATATTCTGACATCGATGAGCACCATAAAGTACCTAAATAGCCCAGACATGGGTTGTATAGGACCGCAAATGTCACCCTGGATACGATCCAGGAATGCAGAGATTTCATCCTTCACTTTCAGAGTAGAAGTTCTAGTAATTAATTTCTAATGGCACATGCAGGGCACACGAAATCTTCTTGATTCGGGAAATTCTTTACATTGATTTTATGTCCCTGAGAATTATTAATTATATTTTTCATCATCCTAAGACTAAGGTGGCCTAATCTATCATGCTAGAGATAGAAAAGTTTAGAGCTTCTAAATGTAGTTTTCATAACAGTATAGGCTCTAGGTGCCTTAATATTAGTGTAGTATAGCCCAATTTCATATAAAGGAAGTCGTTCTAATACTCTTTTTCCACTTTCTTCATGCTTTGTAATGAGCAGGTATTACTTACCATACTCTTCTTGGTCTCTCGTGGAGAGCATTAGCGTGAATATCCTTAAAACTAAGGAGAGTTCTAGTCGATTCTAGGTACAACAAGGCTTCTTCAAAGACCAAAGTTGTGCCCATCGGGAGTATAATTGTGGCTCTTCCTGAGCCTATTATATAAGTATCCACTACTACAAAATAGGAAATAGTGAACGCCTCATCACAAACGGTTCCAAAGGAACCATCTGTGTTGAACTTATCACAGACGGTTCTTATTATGAACCGTCTGGGATACACAACTATCACAGACGATTTTTGAATAGAACTGTTTGTGATAATGGAGATTATCACAGACGGTTCTTTTTAAGAATCATCTGTGAATTATCACAGACGGTTCGTAATAAGAACCGTCTGTGATAGGCAGGCATTATAAATACCTGGTCCCGAAAGACCCTCTGCCCATACCCATTTGAGCTGCCACGCACGCTACCTCCTCCCCATTCATAAACTTAGAGAGAGAAGGAAGGGAAGGAAGGAGGCGGGGAGGAGAAGGAAAGGAGGAAGGGATGAGAAGGAGATGAGGAAGGGGAGAAGGAGAAGGAGAAGAATATCGCGGGATATTTGGTATTTTTGTCATGAGTTAGGGGTAACGATCTATAACCCTTTATATTTGCTCTAGGTTAATCGCTAATCAATTTAAGTATATTTGGTCAATAGGAAGAGTATGTACTTGCGGTTTATTAATCTAATTTGACACTAATTTGTTACATGCATAAGCGTAGATGGACCAAAAGCTGGATGTCGGTGTGAACCGTATGAGTCAAGAAATACATTAATGGTGTGTTTGCTTTTAGAAGAGCCGCAGAGCAAGATATGTTGAAGAAGGGGATAAAATTTATGTCTTGTCTATGCATTGATTGCGTTAATCGAAGATGTTAATAACCCGTCGCGGATCGAAGCGTACTTGATTGAAAGGGTTTCAAAAAGGTATACATGTTGGACGATCCGGTGAAGAGTAGATTATCTGAGGAAGTTAATAATGATAACATCGCGAGAAGTCAATGATATGCGGATGTGGATTTGTGCTTTTGATGAAGATAGGTCACCGATGACAATCTGGATCGAGATATTATCGATCTGAAGAACTATAGTGAGAGAAAGTTTTGTAAATTCTAGGGCTTAATGGAGGACTCGGTGAGACCTTTGTTCCACTGGTACAAGCTAGAATACATAAGGTTGTCAGCCGTGCTTGAAGCTATTTGAAATTAAAGGCAAGCAATGGTTGGTCAGACAAGAGTTTCACGACATTGTTAGGTCTCTTGCGGACATCCTTCCGGAGGGAAACGTGTTGCCTAGCACCACCTACCAAGCAAAGAAGGTTTTTTGTCCATTGGGAATGGAAGTAGAAAGAATATATGCATGTCCGAACGATTGTATCATCTGCCGTAAAGAGTATGCAGACATGCATGTATGTCCCATGTGCAAGGCATCCCGATACAAGTGTAAGAATACTGCTAAGGTGAAGCAAGGACCCCCTGCTAAAATGTTGTGGTATCTGACTGTGATCCCACGTTTGAAGCGTTTATTGCGAACCCAAAGGCAAGATTGCTGCGTTGGCACTTTCGGAGGCGTAGAAAGATGGAAAGCTAAGACACCTGGCGATTACGCGGTGGAGAAACTTTGATCAGACTTCGAGGAGTTTGGTGCGAGCAGGAACATAAGGTTAGGGTTGAGTCTGGATGGAATGAATCCTTTGGTAATATGAGCGACGGCGTAGCACTTGGCCCGTCAATCTATGCATGTACAACCTTTCTCCTTGGTACGTGTATGAAGCGGAAGTACATTTTGATGTCACTATTTATCAAGGGCGAAGCAACACAGGAATGATATTGATGTGTACCTAACACCTTCTTTGGAAGATCTTGTAACCTTGTGGAGCGAAGAGGTACAAGTATAGAATCTTGAACAAGCGAAGGAACTTCACTTTCTGCGCCATATTGTTACACCATCAATGATTTTCACGCCCTTGGTAACTTGTCAAGCTTGATTACAAAAAGGCCAAAGCACATCGCACTCCTTAGATGGTGCGGAGAGTGTATGGTGAGCAACTTCATATAAAGCGTGTATATCGTCACGTGAGGTTTCTTCCCAAGATTCACCCATACTGCAAGATGAAGAAACAATTCAATGAAATAAGGAGGATGGTTTAGCTTCAAGGGCTTTTAGAGGAAAAGCGTCTATGATATGGTTAAGGATATCGATGTTGTGCTTGGGAAGGGCGTAAATTAAGAACCCGTTAGAAGAACATTTGGAAGAAGCGGTCGATTTTTGGGACTTGCCTTATTGGGAGCACTTAGAAGTTCGCCCTTTGCATCGGCGTCATGCGTGGAGAAGAATGTATGTGATAAGCTTGATTGGTTTCTTACTAAACATTAGTGACAAAACAAAGGATGGTGTTAGCATGCGGCGTGACTTGGTTGATATGAACATAAAGACAGAGTTAGCTTGAAAGAGACGATAAAGGATGAATGTACCTTCCCCCAGCTTGCTACACTCTATCTAAGGCCAAGAGAAATGAATTATGCGAGAGCTTGCATGGTGTGAAAGTTCCATTCGGTTACTCCGCTAACATTAAGAAACTTGTTTCTATGGAAGATTTGAAATTAATTGGTATGAAGTCTCATGATTGTCATGTGTTGATGACACAAATGCTTCATGTTGCAATTAGGTACATGGGAATTCTCAAGTCCTCGTCGGAATCGATCTCGGCAGGAGGGCGACATCATCGAAGATTATGCAACCGAAGAGGTCATTGAGTTCGCGTCGACTACATGGCTCGAGTGGAACCGATGGGTGTGCCTCTATCTCGTCATGAGGGAGACTAGAGGTATCGGGACCATCGAAGAAATCAATCACTCTCGATCTGGATATATACGCTCAAGCCTATTTCACGGTCTTACAACACATGACCCAAGTGTCCTGTACATTGGCGAGTACAAAGACATGAGTGCGTAACATAATCCGAACGATCGGAGGTTTGGATCACGAGAAACTGCTGGCCCGTCGGTTCAACGAATGGTTATAAGTGTGATTCATGGAAGTCATCAAGTAATGATCGCTTCTATGGTTGTAAAAGCGCCAAAATTTACAATTGTGACATGGCAAAGATACAACATAAATGGGTACACATTTTATCTGACTTCGGGATAGGAAGAGCCTGATCCGAGCAGGCGGTGTCTACATAGATCGTTTCACGAGTAGTTCAATACCGGCCGGGACACGTGGGTTGAACTCCTACTATGGGTTCATAGAGGAGATTTGGGAGCTTGACTACGTGCTTTTAAGATCCCCATGTTTGATGCCATTGGGTTAAACTTCCGCATGGTGTGAAGGTTAAACCAATGCGATGTCACTCTGTGGATCTCAAAGCGTGTCGAATGCAAGGGCAAACCATTACGTACTTTCGCTAAGCATGTTGTTCAAGTTTTTTATGTAATAGACCCGACAAATAAGAATCGCCACTTAGTTCTTCATGGAAAAAGAAGGATTGTCGAAGTTGAGAACGCATAGCCAGGACCATTCTTTGGGATCACAAGCGAGTGTGCCCAAAAGCTGATTGAGCGAGGGCATCATACGTCTTGAGCGTCATCTCTTTCACAAACCCGCGAGCGAGGCGGTGTCCCAGCGTCTGAGTAAATATGTCGAACTACCTAGTTGTTAATAAGTCCATAACTTCATAGTGTCTATAATAACATGATGACCTCTTGCATTGTGCATTGACTACCGAATCTTCCCAAGGCTCCTACAAAGCACACAGGGAGAAGGATATACTATCTATGGCCCTGGGAAACAAGGAGCACCAAGGGTCGTCTGTGAGGCATTGGGGTTTCACGTACCTTGGAGGGATGGATTCAGACACGACTCAACACATGTAGAAGTAGGAAGAGATCCAAGGCGAAAACACGGCCTTGGTTGAAACATGTGCTTATTGCAAAATTTCAGGGACGGATAACAAGAATGCAGGATCAAATGAATCAACTCCTCAACGATCATAAGCCGTCCCGTTATTTTGGGAGCAGTCCTCCTCAACATCAGATGGCGTCGTGTCCTCCAACCGAACATGACTATGTCCAATTACCTATCGGCGACATCAAGGTAATGTACATCTTTGGAATGCTCCAAAGATAGACCTATAAATTTGCCTTAGCTAATTATGTATCGTTTTGTAGGGCCGACAACCTACAAGCTCCAAGTGAGGATGGTTGGGTTCATTTCTATTGAAATTTGGGCGGGGATGGTGTATCCACACGGGAAAGAGACGATCTTGACATGGTGCCCGGTGGTGCGAGGGTTACGTCCGCAGTCGGTGGACATGGTACATGACAATTTCATGATCGTCCGTGGAGATTCACCTAAACGAAGACATCGGAATACTAGGGGATGCCATGCATACTTTTATCCCAGTGGCCCAAGAAGGATATCACCTTGGACTAAGCACTGCCGCGATCTCGACACGACCTGGGCACTCCAACACGTGTAGAAGTAGGAAGAGATCCAAGGCCGAGCACGATGCTCGGTTGAAACATGTGCTTATTGCAAAATTTCAAGGACAGATAACAAGATTGCAGGATCAAATGAATCAACTCCTCAACCAGTCGCAAGCCGTCCCCGTTATTTTGGGAGCCAGTCCTCCTTAACATCGGAGTAGCGTCGTGTCCACTCCAACTTCTGAACATGACGATGTCCAATTACCTATCAACGACATCAAGGTAATGTACATCTTTGGAATGCTCCAAAGATATACCTATAGGATGCCTTAGCTAATTATGTATCGTTTTGTAGGAGCCGACACCCTACAAGCTCCAAGTGAGGATGGTTGGGTCCATTTCTATTGAGGCTGGGCAGGGGATGGTGTATCCACACCAGGAAGGGACAGTGTAGCATGGTGCCCAGGTGGTGCAGGGTTACGTCACGGTCCAGGTGGACATGGTACATGACAATTTCATGGTCGTCCCGCTGGAGATTCACCTAAACGAAGACATCGGAATACTAGGGGATGCCATGCATACTTTTATCCCAATGGCCCAAGAAGGATATCACCTTGGACTAAGCAGTGCCGCGATCTCGACACGACCATTCCTCTCCAACAGAACCCTCGATGACTCCACCTCAACCTTCGTTTCAGAAGGCCACCTCATCGGTTTCCATGGAGAAGACGCTGAATGAACAAGAAAAACGTGCCACTGTATCAATTCCCGAGTCGTCTCACAGGAAGACGTGTAGCGGGCCAATCGTTAAGGCCAAATCGAAATTGAAGAACCTTAACGCGTGTCCAAGCCCTGGAAATACTCCATCGGAAGTCCGTTGGCCCAAACCACGATGTTAGCCCGTATTTGGGTAGGTTGTCGGACTTTGCATATGCGGTACATGTGAAAGACCAAAGAGAGGGTGCGATCTTGGAATCACCGTCGAGATACGAAGGGCATTTCTTCCACGAGTAAGACCGCCGTCGTGGGTTTCAATGACTTATTCAACCTATTCAACCTCGAAGCCCTCGATGCCTCGCTTCTACGATGCTAGACATTGTAAGTGTGTACAATCAAGTTCTACATTCACATAATACCAATAAATATCACAACTCATTGCTTATGTGTAGATACATGATGAAAAAAGCCCAAGAATGGTCCGAACCGGTGGGTTTCCTCGACCCACACGTGGTCTCTGAGCAAACCATCCTCGCAGACGCATCCTACGTCGAGAAATACATAACAATGGAATTGCTTACTTAGGACGACAAGGACTACATAATGGTACCCTACAACCAACAGTAAGTACTTCACTACTTGCTATATAAATTTCATTTGTACCTTATAAGCAGCAGGAAATTAGGTTTAATGACTATAGCGACATACATGAGTAGGTACCACTGAATCCTTTTAGTCATTATACCAAAGAGGAACAATGTAATACACCTTGATTCCCGACTCAACAAAACCCACGACTTCGCCCTTGTGAAAGGAATACTCGACAGGTATGCTCATTTCCTCCATACATAACTCTATTGTAGTCTTCCTTCGTTTGAAATAGCCGAGGATAACTTTTTGGAATTATGTAGGTCGTTCATCGCTATGGTGCTTGACGGAGGAGCATACAAGGGATCGGCGCCACTTGCAACACAGGGGCCGCAATTTTTTAGTCAGCGCTACAACACAATAATCATATATCATACTTCGCAATAATACGCCTCGAACTGACTATACCTATATATGTAATTCTATTTTTGCAGTGCTGCCAGTAAAAACAAGATCACCTATGTGCATTCTACGTTTCCCAAGGTTTGTCAATCTCAAAATAATTATTTCCTAATTATAATTTAAATATATATGCTTACTACTTTACTCTTGCTAGCGATAGGGCTTGAACATAGATTTAGATGCACTCGTTGTGAAAGAGATCTCGGACGTTCGAAGGAAGCTCTGCACCTTCATCAAGACAGAGATAATTAACGTTGATGGAGAGTTTCACTCCGTCGACACCTCTCAACCACCTTCAAACAATTGATTCAATTGTAATCCAATTGTAACTATAGCGACAATACTTGAATAAATTCTTTTGTAATTGATTTTGAGTTGTAAATTATCACTTTGAGTTGTCAACAATTGATTATATGTTATGTATCTGTTTTCTGCATGCTTGTTTTTAGGGGGCATGGCTAGCAATTCCTAAGGCTAGCCGAAAATCAAAAATAATTTGTTAGGTATAAAGAACTATCACAGACGGTTTTTTATTGAAACCGTCTGTGAAGGGCTAGTATCACATACGGTTTCCATCAAAAACAATCTGTGTTATGTAGGATATCACAAACGGTTCTATTTACAACCCGTCTGTGATATGTCTCAAATCGGTTTGTAAATAGAACCATTTGTGATATCACAGACGGTTTTTGGTGGAAACCATCTATGATACTAGCCCTACACAGACTGTTTTTGGTGGAAACCGTCTGTGATACTAGCCCTTCATAGACGGTTTCAACAAAAAACGTCTGTAATAACCACCTGTTATCACAGACATACAAATTCAGACGATTTAAAAACCGTCTGTGATGACCCTGTCTGTACTAGTCATCGCTGCCTGCGATTATTGTAAGACTACCAGCATTCTTGCTGATCGACTGGAAAAATTCCGTCTCTCTCAAGATGGTATTCATTGTGCCGCTATCCGCTAAGCACACTTCATCCATAGGGCGCCATACGCGTTTTGGTATATAAAGTATTTATTAATATGAGGTAGGAAGCAATCCACATATAAATAAAATACTCCAAAACAGAACAAAACTTGCTATTATTAATACGGAAAAAAGTCTTGCAAGACTCATCATAAGAATTTAATGCTTTGCTCTTCTAGAGCTTATAACCATTGTTCAAATAGTTCAATGTTCTATAACCATAAACTGCAAATAACTATAAAAAAAAATCTAAGTGCAATGCGTGCACTAGATCGAATCAGCGAAATACGAAGAAACTTCTGCCTGAATCTATTCCATATCCATCTTCTCCTCTTTGGCAACTACGACTGCGGCCGCTGCGATGTCCAAAGAAGGGGTGATGGGGACTGCTGCTCGGTTGTCCACATCCATGGGTGCAACCAATGACTGTGGATTCTCCGTGCCTGCAATAGCGAGGTGTGCCTCATGTTGTCCTTTGCCCTTCTTCTTAGACGGGAAAGCACCAATCACGTGCTGTGGCTCACGACAAACGTGTGACCAATGCCCCGTGTGCCCCATTTGTAGCATCCTTGGTCCTGCTGGCCATAGGGCTTCTTATCGCACTTCTTTTGTCCGCCCTTCTTGGCTTGAGCATTCTACTTGGTCTTGCGACCCATTATCTTACCATTCTTGCCTCTTTCCTTTGAGTGAGACTTCCTCACCTTATAGCTGCTAGCATTGACTTCATGGCCAACACGGCTTCTAGGCGGTTTTGAGACGTAGTTCTTCCTTAGAACCTCATCTTGAGCTTTTGCAACTTGCATAATGTCAATTAGTTCGACATACTCCTTGTAGTCGTCTTGACGATAGTTGCATGCAGATTGCACCGCATTCGAGGTGAAAGGCAGAAATAGTTTTCTCAATCTTCTCTTCATCCGTGATTACCTTACCACAAAGCTGAAGACTGGTACAAATTCTGTGCAAAGCAGAATTGTACTCCCCACGGTATTGCAGTCAACAAAACGTAGTCGGTTCTATTCCTGCTCTGCCCGAGGAAGAATGGTGTACTTCAGCTTCTCGAACCACTTCTTTAGTGCGGTCCATAAAGCTAGTGTGTTCTTCTCCGCCATATACTCATTCTTGAGCGTTAGACAGAGATGGTGTCTGTGAAAATGAAGTGCCTAGTCATTTTCCTCAGTAGTTGGAGTGACATCCTTCGAGGTGCTAAATCCGATAGCAGCACGGAGCTTCTTGGCTCTAAGTACAATCTCGACATCTGATACCCAAGTTAAGTAATTCTGGCCATGCTGGGCTAGTTCTTCAAACTCTCGGTTCGTAATACCAGTCATCTGCATATTCATACAAAGAGTTCATAAGATTACTGCTGGTAATTTGCATAAAATGATTGCAAAAATTCTTATAATGTTTCCATATTTTTCTATGCATTTTTCATGATTTCTGTTATTTTTAGTGATTAAAAGTAATATAAGCAATCACGGATAATAAAAAAGCGATAAATACAATATATAAATTGCATAGAAATAGTAATAACAAAGTTAAGCATGCTTCAAATGCTCAAAATGATTCAAAATTTGAATTCATGAGGCCCTTTTTCTTTGGAATATGAATTTTCATTGAGTTACGCAATTTTAAGGGCTAAAGCGCTAAATTTCAATTTTGAGAAATATTTAGTGCAATTTTCAATTTTTCGGGGTTTTATAAAATTTTCTTATCTGCAAAATTTTATCATAATTTTCAGAATTTTGAGGTTTATTTGCAAATTTTGGATTTTCCACCACCCCTTTTTTTCGGTTTTTCACCCGAGAATTTCTTTCGACCCGACCTCTTGCTTTTCAGCCGGATCCGACCCATTATGGCCCATTGGCCGGTTCAAAAGGGGGATTAGGGTTTCCCCTTGCCCATATCCCCAAAGGCTGACAATAAGCGGCGCCATGTGCGAGGTGGCACGAGGGTCCGGTCGTGATGCTCCGCGTGAAATTTGTGGGCTGGCGCCGCAGGTGGAGCCTGACGGCGGCGCTCACTAGAAAGCGAGCCGGTGTCGACGATCGAGTCACCGATCTTCTGAAATAAAAAGAGGAAAATAGCGTGGAGTATCACAGGAGAGAATGAGAGTGCTCTTTATTAATATGAGCTGGAATTACAAGACGACTAGGGACTATCTCTAATTACAAGAATGTATTGAATGCTAGGCAAAATGTCGGGCTTAAAGACTTATTTCCTTACTTCTTGCTTTAACCGTGTTGCCTTGCTCTGTGTGTCTTGTTGTCTCTTCGTCTTCTGCGTTCCACCATTAAATAACTCCCTAAGAAGCGCGATTACTCTTGGAGAAAGGTGTCCCTAGCGAAAGCGTTCGGGTCGGAGGTTTAAAGCGATTAACAACGTGTTAACTACCTTGCGGTTAAGTGCCTGTGAAAAGCTTAATCGTAGGGTGGTTTATTGTCAGTGTCTTGTATATCATCGCATGGTATGGAACATTCAGCACGTGTCCCATTCATCATACGGGAAGAAATACCAGTTCATAGCTTTTAGATCGCTACAGTGAAGCCTAGTCAGACCAAAGGTACCCATCATATAACCTCTGGAATCCTTACGACCCGATAAAGGTCGTTATATAGGGAGTTCGACCATGAAGACGTATGGTCTTTTATGTATTAAATTAATACATAGAGGTTTTAATCCTCGTCAGCCAGCCCCCGAACTTTAAATGAACATGTCGTATGTGTACCTTTATCCGATGAAGTCGTATCGGGCAGACCCCCATTTAATGCTATGACATTCGAGGTGGTCTGTGTTCATTTTAAAGTTGAGAACTTGCCTTGGGAACCGAAGAGTTCCTCTGTCCATTGGGCAAAAAAGAGGCTTTTTGCTGTTTAGACTTTTGTGGGTAACCTCCGATCGTAATTTAAAGATCTGAGGCTATAAAATCCCCATCGCTAGACCTTTTGGAGTTTTTACGCTTCTAGATCCTTTCTAATCCTTTCTTGAGAAAAAAAATCTTTAGTCCTCTTTTCTTGTTCTTGAGCCACAAAACCTCCTCGACCACTACTCATCCTTGAGATTTTCATCATGTCGGAGCAAATCACGAAGTGATTGCCTTGAATTGAGCAAGAAAAAAGCTTGAGGCGTTGGAGAAGGTTGGGATGCTCCGGACAAGAATTTGATCGGATGGAGACCGGTGATTGGAGAGCACTTTCCGAGTCGTGAAGGCGGAAATCCTGTTTTCCTCGCCTACATCGAATCTTGGTGAGGTTCTTGGGTACACAAATTTCTTCTCCGTGTTCTTGAGTACTACTGGGTGGAATTGGTGAATGGCTCAAATTCCATCCATGATATCGGCATCTTCACATATTTGTGTAAAGCATGCACAGGAGTGCCTCTGAATTTGAGGCTCTTCAGGTATTTCTACCGAATGGTGATGGAGAGAACCATGGAGACTCCCGGAGAATGTACATTGCGCCTTCATGACGGGAAGGCCGATGAGTACATTCATATGTACTCGAAATCCTCGTGGTGCGTCATGGAAGAAGAATTGGTTCTACATGGCGGTTCACGAGGATGATGGCCTCTACTTGGCGGATGAGGCGAATGAAAATCTCAAGTGGAGGAAGACCATAGAGAAGACAGGAGTGATCGGACGATGGGTGGATGCCATCTATGACCTACGAGTTAAGGGCTTGACCTCTTGGCATGTGGTGAGGGACTTCACCAAGCACCAGATTAACCCGCTGAAGCTTCGGACTCATTCTCTGATTTGGTCCATTGGTCGTGATGAAGCTATCTTAGGAGGTGGTAAGTCTTCGAGAGAAACTCCGACCAGTTTTTTGTTATTTGATTATGGTACTACCTTAAAATCTGCCATTATTTCTTTTGCTTTTTTTAAAGCCCTTTCTCTGAGAAATTAGGGGCGGATCGGTGATCTGCTCTGGGAACTTTAGTGAGAAGGCGGATTCCCGAGATCTTGGCCATAGTTCTGCTTGAAGAAAACTAGCAAGGCTTAAGGTAAATAATCAAAAACTTCTTTTATCATGTATACATATTCTCCGTCAGATTTTTGATCATGTTCTACTTCTGACTAGTCGGATTACGAATTACTCGGGGTGAGGTCAACATCCCACCGTGGTTCCAACCGATTTGTGCCCTGATGCACTGGAAGAAGATAAATCTCCAGGGTAATAGAACATTTCGATGAATATATATGTAGTTTAGATAAAAGATTTCATCACCTAACCAAATTCATTTATTGGTTCGGTGGAGAAGGTTGAAGGCGGCGGTCTTGGCGATTGCGGAGGTAGTAAATCGAGCGATGCGTTGACAGCCAGGATAGTTATTCTTGAAACAAGCTGGTGCAGGAGGTTGGTGAAATCACTTTGCCCACCGGATGGTCAATGGCGTAATCCTCGGCGAAGTGATCGAGGCATCGCTTCGACATGTTGTTGGATGATGCAGTGGTTTAACCAACTCTGCGGTTTGGGCAAACAGCGAGAAAAAAGAAAAGGAAGGGTGGCGACACGGAGTTTACCCTTCCGCGATTCAAAATCAAATCTCGAAAACTAACGGTATGTACAAATGAAAAATGGTCGTATAAGCGCATACCTCTAATGATTTCTTGATGATTTGATTTTGAACTTCCTTCTTTAGCTGCGTGGGTCTTACGGTGTTCGGTCGTTTCGATCGAGAACCTTCACGAGACCGAGCACCTATGGAGGTCTCTAACGAGAACATTTCCGGAGACGAGTTCACGAGGATAAAGTGGTCGAAGAAGCCCCGGCGATCATCGAGGGCCAGCGGTCGAGTTGGATCGATTGTGGTTCTAACTCATACGTGGAGGTAGATGCCTCTAAAGGCCCTCAACGAGTTCGACCAATGTTGGTAATCATTCTCAACGACAAGTTCCTTTTTCACCCCGATTTATGAAGGATAAGGAGCTTGACGAGGCATGGGGAAAAAATATCGGATCATCAAATCAAAATGCATCCTGATTCAATATTTGGCGGTTATAAGGATTTGGCGATCCGGGTAAGTATCTATGACCAGTTCCATAGTACTTCTCAAAAGTTTACAAGGAACTTAAAGAGAAAAAAAAATACTATTTGTGCAACATCTGGTTGAGAACCTTGCTGTGGTCGGAGGACTGACCCAGCGAATTAAGGACTTGGAGCAAAAACACTCCGAATTGGAAAGTAAGAACTTCCCACTTAACCTTTTCTCTTTCTTCAAAACTTTACCCTTCTCTAATTATTCTCCCTTATCGCATTCAATAGATTTGGAGAAAATAAAAGAAGAGATCATGGTTGAAAAAGCCAAAACAGCTTTGTTTGAAGAGGAAATCAAAGCTAAGGACCGGTCGATCGCCGAAGCGACGACCAGCAAGAAAGAACTTAACAAGAAAATTGAAGGTAACAGGTCATAAACTTGACTTATTGTCTTCCTCCAATCATTTTTGTGCTTATCACATGTTTTACTCTTGCAGAGCAAAAACAAGCTTTGGATAGAGCAGAAAAGACTCTGAAATTTGAGCAAGACAATAATCAAACAAAAGAATATAGGCATAGATATATAAACTGTATCACTTGTCGAAAACAAAAGAATGAATATACTAAATCAAGAATTGAAATAAAGTACAAAATAATTAGACATAAAACTTACACAATTGATCAATGTTCCAAGAATTTGACAAAATTTGCCCATCAGAGCATGGCGAGTCTATGAGAACACAGTGGGTGACTTCCTACAGGTGTAAGGACCTTCCAGCAGGAGAAAGCTTGTTGCGATTAGCTGATTACGAATTTTTACGAGAACGGATCACCTCTGACTAAGGCTGCGAGGTTGCACCTTCGACTATGGTACCTTCGCATGGCTTGTTGATATCTTCTTGATCGTCTGAGGGCTTGATTTACGTCGTTCTTCAAGAAATTGATGTCGTCGAGTCTTTGTTCATTACGATCGTTTTCATTAAAACAATTAGTTCGGCGAGCCAATTTTGAGTTCTAGAGGAAGTATGGCTTTAGCACCATAAACCAAAAAGAATGGCGTTTCACGGTCGCCTGTTGGTGCGTGGTTGAGCGGCCCACTGAGCGGGAGTTCTTAAGCCCAAGCTCTGACCGTTTGATTAAGCGGTCGAATACTCGGCGTTTGATACCTTGCATAATGATACCATTAGCTCGCTCAAGCGCCCCATTGCTCTGCGGATGAGAAACATAAGCAAAATGAACTTTGGCGCCAAGTTCATCGTAGAATTCTTGGAATTGGCTAGCTTTGAGAACTAGGCACCATTATGCGTGATTATCTGTTGGGTACACCAAATCGTGATCACATTCTTCATTAAAAATCTCTTAGCGGCCTCGGTTGTTGTTTTAACAACGAGCTCGACCTCGATCCATTTATAGCGTGTCAATCATGACGAAAAATCGAAGCCCGGTGCTCTTGGGAAAGGTCCCAGAATGTCGATCCCGAGGTTGTAAAAGGCTAAAAAGAGGAGTTTGTAAGGCTTGTCTTGGTGATGTACTTATCGGCTATGGGCCGACATTGTACAAACATCGTCACAAGCTCTTCGCATCATAAAGGCGGTTGGCGATAGTATCCTTGCTGAAGGCTTTCTTGACCCGGTGTTACAGTAGGAATGATGTGCTCCACAGACTCCTTCATGGATTTCGGTTAGCAACTTAATGCCATCCGTTTGAGATATGCATCTCATCAACACTCCATGAGATCCTCGTTTATACAAGGTACGTTCGATTAGAGTGTATGATTTGGCTTTTCGTGCTATCGATTAGCCTCTACATCATCTTATGGAATTATGTCATGCTAAAGATAATTGTAGATCGATGTCATCCAGTCTCTACCTTGATCGTGACAGCGCCAACCGTCAACGACACATGGAGCATCCATGTTCCTTTGATCGGTTTATGCGACACGTAAAGAATCATGTATGTTCTCGGAAGGCTCGACAACAGGGGTGAATCGAGTTGCTCGAGAAAAACTTGAGCGAGACGGTCGACCTCGTGGAGCCATCCGTGCCAACTAGTCTACCGAAAGTTTTCCTTTCTAGGAATATGTTGGAGTCTAGAAAGCGAAGAAGTGCTTTTCGAGTTTGCGTACTTCGCGAGATAAGATGATATCTTGGTACTCAAGCATTAATACTCTTTCCTACTTGATTAGCTACTAGTTGAGAATCGCCTTTCACTAGTAATCTACGAATCCGGCGAACAAAATTGCTCGAGTCCCGCCATAAACCTTCATATTACATCACATTGTTTGTGGCGGGAAAATTTAATGGATGGCGTGCTTGAGTTGTTAGCGATGGGGATATCAAGACGACTCGGCCCGATCCTTTTAACATCAAGGAACCATCGAAGTACATTGTTCACTCATCGTGGTGTTCGTACTCGGGCCCTTGGTTGGAGTTCGAGGTTTGTCCATTCGTGATAGATTCTGCTATTGTCTAGGACTTTATTGTTTGTTAAGTGAGATGAAATGGAGGTCAAATGCCCTAACTCAAGCGCCCATTTTGCTATTAGTCTGATGACTCCCGTTTCCAGGACTTGACCAAGGGGATATCGGTTAGTACCACTTTGTGGGCTTGGAAGTAATGCCTAAGCTTCCTTGAAGACATAAGGAGGTCGTAGAGCAACTTCGGTGGGTATCTTTCCTTTGGTCCATGTAGACTTAACTTCACGTAATATCTTTGTGGTTGGATGTTTTCCGTTCTCGACGATTCTTGTTTGTGGCGTTGCGACCATCATCGACAATATTTCATCGATCTTGGAGAAACTAAGACAGGGGTGCTTGTAAGGTACTTTTAAGTTATTCAAAGGCATCGTTTGCCTCTTTAGTACCTCAAAACTCCGTATTTCAAAAAGCTTAAAGAAAGGTAATCCTTTTCACCTAATCTTGCTATGAAACGACTTAAGCGCGCCATATAGTCGGTTAGCTTTTGGACCTCTTTCTTTGTGGTGGGGGCATCTCAGTCGATGGCTTTTATCTTTCTTGGATTTGCTTCAATACCTCTAGCGAGACTAGGAAACCGAGCAATTTTCTAGCGAAACTCGAACACACACTTTTCGGATTTAACTTGAGGTTATGCCTTCTTAGGTTATTGAAAGTTTCTTGTAAGTCATGAACATGATCACTAGCGTTGGCGCTCTTCTGACGGATCGTCAGCGTAAGCTTCAAGGTTCAGACCTATTTGTGGATTAAATGTTTTTGCATCAACCTTTGAAAAAAGTTGCACGGCGTTTTTGAGACCAAATGGCATCTTAACATAACGATAAGTGTCATATGGGGTGATGAAGGAAGTTTTCTCTTCATCTTCTTTACACATGTTAATCTGGTGGTACCACTGAATATATATCTAAAAACTTAGTAATTCATACCCCGAGGTAGAATCTACGATTGATCAATCTTGGAAGGGAAAATCATCCTTCGGACAAGCTTTATTAAGATCGTAAAAGTCGATACATTACGCCATTTCCATTATTCTTCCTAACTATTACGGGGTTGGCGAGCCGAGGGGTGGTCGACTTCACGGATGAATCGACCTTGAGAAGTTTGTCAATCTCTGTTGGATTGCCTCCTTCCGTCAGTGCAAAATCCGTAACCTTTGATCGGTTTCTTATCGGTGGAGAGCTAGCATGTGCTCGATCACCTCCGGGGACTCGGGCATATCGGACGCTTTGCCGGCGAATCGTCTTGATTTGCTCGAAGGAAGGAGACAAGCGACTCTTCCTATTTAGGATCGAGTCTTGCTCTAACGAACCTTCGGCGGTGGGTCGACATTTTCGACCCGGTAGTGACTTATATTTGTCGGGAGAAGCGCTTTTGTCGGCGATACCTCTTTTGATTGGTCGGATAGTTTGGCGTCATCTTACGCCTCGGCGTTTGACTGTCTGATAGATGGGTCGACATCTCAGTCGGAAGTTCATCGACCAGTTCTAGGGATTTTTGATCATATACAAAGGACATTTTTGGTCTCCTCGAACCGTAATGACTCCTCTTGGTCTGGCATTTTCAAACTTTGATAACCGTAGTCGCGTGGCTATCAAGAATTTTGCTAATCTTTGGTCAACCAAGATTCCATTATATCTTGATTCAAAATCTACAATATCAAATGGAATTTTTTTGTTAGGAAGTGCTCGGACTTTACGAGCGTAACGGTAGAAACTTGTCTATCGGTTTGGCGGTGGAGCTAGAAATATGCCATGAAAAGCATATTTCCTTGGTTTCACCTTTGACATGAGGACTGCATCTCTTTTAAAGCTCCACAAATAATATATTCAAAGAACTACCTTCATCTACTAAGACTCGATTAACCCTACAATTATTAATAGTTTGTTCAACAACAATAGGGAATCTACCCGGTCGAGTCGAAGGATGGGGCGATCGTCTTCTTTGAAGAAATTGCTTGTGTTCGACCACTTTGACTGCTTGGTGATGGTCGGAGATTCGACGAGGTTGACCTCCGCTCCATGGCCTTCAGATGACACCTGGACTCGTATAAAGAAGATCCTCCAAAAATCATGTTGGCTGTGTGTTGGGGATCACGGTACTCCATCTCTTCGTCACCATCCTTGTCCTTTTTGGAGCTTGTTTCTCCGGGTTCGATGTGCGAAATGGTCCTTTACGCATAATAATCCTCCAGTTTCTTTTGCGAACCACGGCAGTCGCGCAGATCATGCCCACTCTTTGGTGAAGTGGATATCACTTCTTGTTTTTGGAATCCTTGGTTGAAGCCTTTGCTTTGCTTGGCCGTGTAGTCCTTCTTACCCTTAAGTGAATTTTTCAAGAATCGCTAAGACTTCCTTATCGTCGGTCTGCGATTCTTTTTTTTCTTGAGAGACTTTTATTCTTTTCTCTGGTTTGTCGGGCAGTGAGAATTTTGTCTTTCCGATCGATGGCCTCACACCACTCAATTGCCGCTAAGCGGTGGCATACTTATCGGCCATGTCGAAAAGCTCGGCGATGGTTCATGGAAGTTCATTGTCATGTCCTCTGTAAACCTCCGGTTCCTTAAGCCTACCTTGAAAGCCTGAATAACCGATGACTCTGCGATTTCCGGTATGGAATTACGGACCTGGCTGAACCTCTTGATGTATTGATGTAAAGTCTCATCAGAACCTGCCGGATTCGGTGGAGATCATCCTCATTTCGAGGCGATCGTCGTACCACGAAGTTCGCGATTAAGAGGTCGCAGAGTTGCTCCCAAGTATAGATTGATCCGACCGATAGGTTGAGTAACCAGGACCGAGCAGACCCTTCGAGCACGGTGGGTAAATAGTTAGCCATTACATTTTCACCACCGCGGCTCGATGGCGGTGGTGTATATTTGGAGAAATTCTAGCGGGTTTTGAGTCCCATTGAATTTGTCCAAGTTAGCGGTCGGACCGATTTGTGCCGCGACACTGGAGCCTGCGAGAGAAGGCTCGACAACTGTGATGGATTCATGGCGCCTTCTCAGGGAAGGCGCCGGATTATGTCGATCGAGACGGTTCCTATGGTTGGAACGCAGGTGCTCGATGAGCCGATCCGTCGTGGACATTTGTATAATGTCTTCGAGCCTACTTGATTCAAACGGTGCTGAGATCGTCGAGGTTCTAGCGTTGTTCTTCTCGGCGTGGTGAGGAAGTTGCTATCTGAAATAACCTTCTTCCCTCGTGACTCCTAGGTCGGAATCGCCGAGAGGCACTGGGTATCGTTTGTTCCCCAATTTGACCATGTTGCCCTCTCTTGAGGGAGGCGTTGAGATGAAGTCATGGTCGACTTCTCGAACTTCTTTGTTCTCGTCGCCTCAGATTCGTTGCATAGTTTGTTGCGAACTTCGATACTTGGCCTCTGAGGTACAAAACTGGAGTTTCTACTAGAAGCAGGTCGAAATTATTTAACATATCTTGCACACATCGCAAGTTTTATCTGATTCTGAAAGGTCTCGGGGTTTCAAACCGGTCGTAGGTGTCGCGAACTGAACCTTCCCTAACCGGTTTGTTCTGTCCGTCGATTACTCTTGGTAGGCGGCACCGGGTGAGTTAATTGATGGGCGTCGTCGGCTCCGTTGCCTCCGGAAGTTGGTGCTTGGCGGCGCATCATCTCCACCAACACGTGGTGGCGTGGCGGTGCGTGGGACCGCGCAAGGCATCCGGTTGCATCTCCGATCGCGTTGACCTCATGCCTCGATGGCGATCTTCGATGAGCTTCCGCCGTGGCGATGGAAAGCTTCTCGGTTTTGCGAAGTTTCCATGCGGAGAGCGGTCGGAGATGAGCACCTCTGAAGATCTTCTTGGCGAACTTCGGCTGACTGGCGAAACGGCCGTCGTATCACGAGTTTGATCATCTTCGCTGACCTCTGACCGATGGAGGCTTCATCGACACCGATTACGGTGTCGGTTAATCTCTGGAATTGCGAAGCCGTAGGTGAGTATCTTTCGACCATGATTTCATCGAGTATAGAGATTCTCGATTTGTGGTCTTTGAAAGTTCTTCACTGTTTTGCTTGGTCGGGCGGCCCGGGCTTGAGGAGGTTCCTGGCCTTAGGAGCCAATCGGAATGTTTGGAACCGCCACTTATCATCTGGTGGATCCTCATCCATTAGGTTGACTTCACGGCGTTGGCGATGTGCGAACCAATGGAGGAGGAGGAGGAGGATGACATACCATTCTCTTGCATAGCGCGGATGCATCCTTACATGTCGAGGTCGTGTAGTCCGCCAAATCGAACCGATTCTCCTCATCAAAACTCGGGCATAATCGCATGGCGATTATAGGAATTTGGATGAGGATTTTGACAAACAAGAAGTTTCTTGAAAAACTCATGTCTTCTTCCCCCTTACAAGCGCCCGGTTGTCGGCGATCAGTCGTAGATCTTCTGAAATAAAAAGAAAAAAAATAACGTGGAGTATCACGGAGAGAATGAAATTTGCTCTTTATTAATATGAACTAGAATTACAAGACACGACTAGGGACTATCTCTAATTACAAGAATGTATTGAATGCTAGGCAAAGTAATCGGGCTTAAAGACTAATTTCCTTCTCTTGCTTTAACCATGTTGCCTTGCTCTGTGTGTCTCGTTGTCTCTTCATCTTCTGCGTTCCACCATTAAATAACTCCAAGAAGAGCGGCAATTACTCTGGAGAAAGCGTCCTGGCGGCGTTACTGACTAGTCGGAGGTTTAAAGCGATTAACAACGTGTTAACTACCTTGCGGTTAAGTGCTGTGAAAAGCTTAGTAGAGTGATTTATTGTCGATGTCTTGTATATCATCGCATGGTATGGAACATTGAAACGTGTCCCATTCATCATACTGTAGAAATGCGGTTTATAGCTTTTCCGAAGCGACTACTTGGTGAAGCCTAGTCCGACCGAGTACTCATCGTGTAACCTCTCGGAATCCTCACAACCGGTGAAGGTCGTTAGCATTAGGGGTTCGACCATGAAGATGTATGGTCTTTATGTATTAAATTAATACATAGAGGTTTTAAGCCGGGTCATGCGGCAATCTTTGCCGCGGAAACCTGACCATCTGGCCGGTGGCGTGCTGGCCGACGATGGAATAGCGCGTGGCGGCTTTGGGGTTCTTGCGTCGGGTAGCGAGTAACCTCCGGTCTTGCCTCGAGCACTCCAGCTCATCGGTGGTGGCGTGTGGCGCTACCAGCTTCGACTTTGGCGGTGTAGGTCGGCCTTGTAGCGACTTGGCCGTCTTGGGGCAGTGTGGGCCTGGCTTCGGTGGTGCGGCCATGTGCAAGTGGCGGTGTGGTCGTGTAGTGGCCGGTGGCTTGGCGGCCGTCTGAGGCGAGTGATGGGTGGTCTTGGCCGTGCTATGGGCCATGCCTGCTGACTTTCTGAGGGTTCTTGCGCCGTTTTTTATTGTTCATGCATCGATCTATAGTTTACTGTTCATTGTTCATGCATCGATCTAAAGTGCAATCAACATCCTCTCTCATGCGATCTACCGATCAGCTTGGCTGACGACTTCAAGTCAGCTCGCGGTAGATTAGAGTGGATTTGTACCTTAGAAAAACAATCTAGAAAGCAACAATTGCGGAATTGAAAGCGATCTAGAAAATACGATTCGATCTACGAGCGTTGTGCTACGACGGTTACTTTTCGATCCGAGTAGAGTAGGCCTAGAGGTAGGCCGGAGTCGATCGTGCTGATAATGTGTTGAGGAACCGTCGCTGACGAGTCCAGTCCGAGGATCACCTCGTTGACGGAAGACGATTCACACAGAACAATCAAGAACAGATTAGTAGATTGAACATAGAGAGGTAGTAGGACTTCTTTTTTCTCTTTATTTCTCTTCCACAAAAGCTTCGTACAAGGTTAGGGTTCCTTCTTTATATAGTCTACGAGATGGATGAGAGGCCCACCATAGGCTAAGCTCACAGACTTGAGCCCGGTTTCTTAACACATTCCACTGCAAACCTCTATTTCATGGTAGGGTGGGAATGAGTTCAATTGGGTTGAACACATGGGTTCCAATGGTTTAAACCTATGCTGAGGCAAATGATTTGAGTTGGTTTGGGCTCAAGTTATATTTAAATTGGATTAGTTTGGTTTTTGGATAAGTATCGGTGGGTTGGGCTAGGCTTAATTTATGTGTTTTATTAAAGTGGGTTGGTACATATTTGGGTTTCTAGACCCTTCCGGGCACAAGCGATTTTTCACTTGCGAGAAACTGCCGGAATCGACTGAACCCAAATTTCGAAACCTCGCCCGTCTCTCTGAAACACAGGCCCCACCCAAATCAAAAGCCTAAAAATCACGGACGAATTTTCCTCCGCCCATCTCTGACCGACTGGAGGCCAAACAAACGCGAAGGGGAGGAGAGAGAGAGAGAGAGTGTGAGAGTCGCCGCCTAGGGTTTGCGCCCGCGCTTCTTCACCGTTTTCGTCGCCGCCGATCAGGGAGCTCGCCGCGATGCCGCAGTCGGTGCTGGTCGACCGCGCGACGAGCGAGTCGCTCATCGGGCCCGACTGGTCCCTCAACCTCGAGATCTGCGACATCCTCAACCACGACCCCTCGTAAGCGACCCTTCCGTCCTTTGCCCTTCGTCAATGCTTACTTTTGATTGTTTACGGCGCCGGCCTTACTGCTGCATCGGTGGTGAGGTTCTCTGGTGGTGACGCGTTCCGCGCGCGGTTGGGGACGGGGGCTGCTGCGCAGCGAATTTTGAGTGACGATTTTGTAGGTGGATGCCTGGGGCGACGCTCGTGTTAGAAGTTTGGTTAAAGGCTCGGATGGAACAATTGATCAATCTTCGTGGTCCTGTGAAATTCAACCGAGTTTCAATCTTTGTGTTGTTGTGTTGCTTTGTTCATCAGATTCAATTGCCAGGACAGGAGGAACGACTAGAGTCAATGAGAGATTAATTTTCACTACGTGAAGAAACCGAAATTTAAGGGTTCAGGTGGAGTACCGATTAATTAAATGTACAGCTTTGGTGCTCGTTTAGTGTGATTTTTGGTTAAAGATTGAACATACTAGGGTTGATGCTTTAGGATTTCACAATCAGCGCTCCTGGCACAGGTGTGACGTGGCGCTAACCAGCTGCTGCGTCTTGCACACCTTCCCTTCCATCTTCTTTGCCACCACATAGCATAGGCCGTGTGGGTTGACGCCTAGTCAAGCAACGGGGAGGATTGGGGGCATAATAGTGGAAATGTGATGGGGTCAGATTGCTCCATGCAATACACCACAAGTATAGCTGATGTGTGGTCCTGTGGACTGACAAGGAATTTATGTCTTAGCTTAAAAACCTTACTGTGAGTCCGATAAGTAACAAAATTAAACAGTAAAACAGGTCAAATGGTCAAACAAGCTGAGTTAAATGTCAAATGGTCAAACAAGCTGAGTTAAATAGCAGTGACTAACAGTGCTGGCTAAAGGGTAAGAAAGTAAAGTATGGAGTGGCAAAAACAAAAAATGCAGAAATTCAGTGGTCATGGAGTTTATGTTAGATTTCAGAGCTTTCTTATTGTCGTCTTATATTGATAACTGGGAGTGCTGGTGGAGACTGCCCGATTTTTAGGACGCGTTGTTAGCTTCTGACTTGCTGTTAATGTGAAGAACTCAAACTCTTGAATTGTTGATGAAGCTTGCACTGTAAGTGTATGCTTCATCAACCAATAGACAATGCACAGATAGTGTTGATGTTCTCTCTAGCAAAGCGAAAGACTTTAAAGAAATCATGATGATTTCAATCTGAAACTGACATCAGGCAGCTGAAACTTACATGGAAGTATGGAATAGTATCTGCCTTATTGTAATTTTAATTGGTTTGCCATTTTTTTTTGCTATATTGCTGCCTGGTATGCCATTTTAACATTTTCACTACTAGTATATTCTCTCATAGTCTAATATTCACATAGGCAAGCCAAAGATGTAGTTAAGTCTATCAAGAAACGCATTGGGCACAAGAACTCAAAGGTCCAGCTTCTCGCACTAATAGTAAGTACCATTCTATAATTTACTTGACATCTGGTGTGTACGTTTGAACCATCAATTGTCAGTTTGTCATGGAAGTTGGAGTCTTGTGATTGTTTGCTGGCATAAATTTTAAAATTTTAAATGTGTTTTCCTTGCTTTTTCTGGTAACAGAGTTCCATGTAGTAAATATACTTGTTTTTGATTTCTGATGTGCACTCATATCTTCATAAAGATGCACTTGTTGTATACATATTTCATCATTACTTGCTTATGATTCGATCAATGACGCCATAGATTCGATCGCATATTGGCCATGGTTGTCACGGCATACTTGGCGACCATGGCGGGCGACCACGGCGCCTGAGTGACGCCATGTCGTCCAGGTGGGCGCCATGGCATCCTCAAGGCGAATCTGGCGCCATGACGCCATGTCGTCAGCGGGCGCCATGGCGTCCTCAAGCGAATCTGACGAACAAAGAAGAATGAAGGATGAGCGATGGCGATAGCAAATCGAGAACAAGCGGGAGAGGAACAAAGAAAAGAAGAAGTAGAAGGAAGCGGAAGACAAATCGGGAGCAAGAGGAAGAAAAACTCAAGAAAAACAAGGAGAGGACAAATCGGGACTTGGAAGAACTCAAGAAACAAAGAAGTAGAGGGAGTAGAGAGGGAGTACCTGGCGTGGGAGGAGGGCAAATTGCCAGCGCCCGCGCAGATGAGGGGCGGCAATGTCTAGGCGGCCAAGGCAAAGCGAGCCTCCACGGTGTCCCTCCGCACCGCCAGACGGCAAGGCGTGACTACCATGATATTGGCTCTTGTTGTGATTTGAGATTGTTTAGAACCTAAATTGTGATTCAACAAGTGCAATGAGCTGCGGACTGCTTTGTTGGACTGTAGATGGCAATTATAACAGCAAGATTTGGAGAACTTATCATATATATAATAACAACGAGTGGCAGTTAGCTAGAGCTGAAAGACATTTAGGGGGTTGTGGTCACAAGCTGCACCATCATAATTTGTTGGACGATGGATGCTTCTATAGCATTCTCAGGGATGGGTATGATGGGGAATGCCAAGTTTGTCAGGAATCAGGATGACGGATGTTAGAGCGGTCTAAGTAATGGAATCTGCTAAGTTCTTTGCTTGATCAAGATAATTCGCTTGGTCAAGATAATTCTACAGCATTGTAAACGATGGATATGACAGGAAAAAGCAAAATTCAAGAGGAGAACAGATCGACTTGTGTAATGTAACCTTGTTACTTTCCTTATCTTCTGTGAAACCTTATAAGCCGTGCAGTTTTACTGCATTCATATTTACCTTCTTTTTTTGTCTTTGGTGGCATACTTTTAGTTATCTGGAAAATTAATAATAGTTGAAATTTGTGGTTCTGTAATTTAATTTAATTGCTTAGGGCTGTTCATACTTGAAAGCAGGTAACTAAACTAAGTAAGCATGTACTGAAGTACTTCATTTATTTCCCTTTTTCAGTTGCTGGAGACACTGATTAAGAATTGTGGAGATTTTGTTCATATGCATGTTGCTGAGAGGGATATACTTCATGAAATGGTGAAGATAGTTAAGAAAAAGGTATGCCCGCACCGTTTAATGTTCTTCCATATAAAGAATGATATTTCAATTTCAATTTTTCTTTTGTTTTGTAGCCTGATTATCATGTAAAAGAGAAGATACTCATTCTTATAGACACTTGGCAAGAAGCTTTTGGTGGTGCCCGTGCAAGATATCCACAATATTACGCGGCTTATCAAGATCTGCTGGTATTATTCACGTCTTATCAAATATACTTACATTTTGTTCATTGTCTATATTTTTTCACAATTTGTAATATTGTTTATTTGTTTACAAAAAGTACTACTCCCTCTGTCCCAAAATGTAAGTTGAATCGACTTTTCACGGTCTCCAATGCAAGGCTTTGACTATTGTTTTGTATAATGATATACTACCAATGATATATATATGTTATGTAAGAATTTTGCAAGACAAATTCAATGATATTAATTTCCATGGAGTCAATTTTTATACTTTTAACATAAATTAATGGTCAAAGTTTCAAAACCTTGACCGCCGGGATCCTACAGTGACCTACATTTTGGCACGATGGAGTGAATAACAAACAATAAGCGAAAAGTAGTAACAGAAAATAAGTGACGTTTGTTTCACCATCTGAAATATATTCCTTTACTAGAAAACAGTGGATCAGTAATAGAAAATATACAGCAAATTTTTCTTTGTTTAAGCCAAACATTTAGAAATATCGATTGCCTAGTGTTTAGGATCAAACTTTCTAGAACTAATCATAATTTTGCTCTTTGATATATCAGCGTGCTGGAGCTGTATTTCCTCAAAGACCAGAGAGTTCTGTGCCAATCTACACACCTCCACAGACTCAACCTCTACGGAACTACCCTCCTCCTGCTTTACGTAATACTGACTATCAGCAAGAGGCACCCGAATCATCTTCAGCACCGGAAATACCTGCACTGAGGTATATTTGTTTTTAAAACCTACTTTACCATGCAGCTACAGAATTGATGGTGCTCAGTACTAATGCAGAATATGTGCATTATCTTGTACACTTTTGAACTAGGACAAAATCGAGGGTTATCATACTATACCCAGTGTTCTCCTAGGCGCTAGACACTAGTCGGGCGGCAGACCAGCGCCTAGCGCCTGTCGCCGCCTAGGCGGGACCTAGGTGGAGCTAGGCGGCCGCCTGGGCGGGATAAATTGCTAGGCGGCCTAGGCGGGAGGTCGTGCCTAGCGCCTGGGGAACACTGACTATACCTCCTTCCACCCATTATACTCGCGGTTGTCCTCCAAAAATAATGAGGCAATTGAGATTATGATTACAGCATGTGTGTAGTTTCATTTCCATTAAGATTATTTTCTAGAAAATTGGTAAGGCACTGGTCTAAACAGAACCCTATGGTATTATGTGTTAATATGAATGGAGCTTGTTGTATTGCAATAGCCCAATGAGCAATATATAGAACAAGGGGACACACACAAGACTAAACCCTAACAATAGGAAATACCATTAATACTCTTAGCGCTCCCCCTCAAATGCAAGGCGTATGCAATATCATTGCATTTGGAAAGGGTTGACACTACAATAGGGAAAAACCGAAATCCGAGTCTTGAAGATGTCGTCATAGCGTGCAGCTCTTGGAAAATTGTGTCGGTACCATTGATCTCCTCTCTTAGGAATCATCTTTGCGACCCACAAACACAAAATCACGGTGGGAAAGTAGAGGTAAGCGGGGCAGAGTCGGCCATGATAACATGATCTGAGAAGATGTGGAAGGTGACACAAATAGAGATAGTTGTCAAATCAAGAGAAGAGATAGAAGCATATGGCCTTGGTCGAAGCCAAAGACAGGCGGCGGTGCAGATGCACAAAAAGCAGCAGAGCCTGATCTGAGAAAAAGCGCGACCCGGGAGGAGGCGGCGGCGGGATCCGGCGGCTGGAGGCGGCAAGTCGCGGATGGTGGTGCCGGCGACGCTGCGGATCTGGAGGGAGAGAGGAGCAGCAAGATAGTGGCGGCGGCTGCTACAGTGGCGACGACGGCGGCAGCTGGTCAAGAGGAAGAGGTAGGGTTTTCAAAACTAGGGTTTCCATGGCTCTGATACCATGTTAATATGAACGGAGCTTGTTGTATTGCAATAGTCCAATGGGCAATATATAGAACAAGGGGACACACACAAGACTAAACTCTAACAACAGAAAATACCATTAATACCCTTAACATTATGCATGGATTTGGATGAAGCACAAATCTATGAGATCTTTTAATGCTTAAATGCTTTCTTTACTGGAGCTTGAAATTGTTTCCTTTTACTTCACAGCTGATCCTTTCTGTGGACCTGTAGAACAACTGCTTTTAATTCCGATTTTATAATCACAGAGTTTCATCATTATTATGATTAGCTTTGTATCGCTTCTTTCAAGTCTTAAAGTTCCCTTTTCTAAGGAAAGGTTCAAAATCACATTTTTTTCACCAGCTTGACTGAAATTCAGAATGTGCGTGGCGTCATGGATGTTCTTTCAGAAATGTTAAATGCTATTGATCCTGGTAACAGAGAGGTATTTTTCTGTTTAGTTCCTAACCTCCTATTCACACATTGTAACTACATGTCGTTCAGATAATGATCAAATGACCAGTTTATCTATGGAAAGTTAGTGCATGGAAAAATAAACCAATTCGTCTTTCATTCTGTGTGGGAACTTTTACAAAGAACTGGATATGTGTATTGCCATGTTACAGATAGTCCAACTGAACAACATGTGATTTCATAAATCATAGGTTTTCTAGTTCTCTCTCAAATCAACATTGTTAAGCAGTAATGAACATGCAGGGTCTAAGGCAGGAGGTCATCGTGGATCTTGTGGACCAATGTCGTTCTTACAAGCAGAGAGTGGTACAACTTGTCAACACAACCTCGTAAGTTCCTGTGATATGTCTTGCCTTTCAAACAGCATATAAACTACAGGGAGTCGGGTAGTGGAAATGTAGGATGTGCATCTTTCTGACCTAATAGTTTTGATAATCCACCAAACTGATCTTTGCTGCCAAGTTAATTTCCGTGTCCTTTTGATAAAACTAGTTGAAGGCTGCACAGTGCTGTGAATATCTGTGCTAACTGCTAAAGACTTTCCATTGATTTGTTTTGATACAATAGTCTAAATCAGCTTGGATTCACTCTCTAAGCATTTCCCTTGAACGTCTGTAATCCTAATTAATCCCAAAAAACAGTAGTTGTTGATCGGTTGATTCTGATCCCTAGATTTTAGGCTCGTCTCACAAAAAAATGGCAACTTATTCCTTATGGCACATCCAAATCAAGTGGATTTTTCTGTAGTGGTTTTCTTTGTAGACTGGGGTTTTCCCTACTTAGTTTTATTCTTCGATCAGCGGTAGAGTGCTACATGGGGATGGCTCACTTGTTGGAGCCAAGACCGCGATGGCGGGTGGGGCGGATGAAGGGGAAAAGCGTTTCTTTAATACATAGAGAAATCTTGGTAGCAATACCAATCAGGTTTCATGAAACCGTTGTGGGCGTAAAAATCAGAACCTGGCTGGTCCTGGTTTTCGCCTGGAAACCGTTGGTCTTTGGGCCACAAAACTGGACCGGTTTAGTTGAGAATTTGAATTTGAATTTTGTTTTTGAAGATTTGAAGTTTGGAATAGATACTAGAGACAATTCTAAGCATTTTAGTGTACAAGATGATTTGAATGGGGGGATTAAGGTGGTGAACCGGAGGCGAAAAGACCGGCTGGCCAGGTTACCAAAAAATCATGGACCGGCCAATTACCACAGGTTTTGGGAACCCTGATACCAAATGTACCATTACCTTTCGTTAAACAGAAAAAAAAAATACACAATGGAAATAAAATATAGTAACTTGTTTTGGGAGGGGCGGATGATGGACACAAGCATTTTTTTTAATATATAGACAAATGTTGGTAGCAATACCAATCAGGTTTCATGAAACCATTTTGGGGATAAAACAGGAACCTGGTCGGTCCTGGTTTTCGCCCGGTGACTTCCCGTTTCCGTCCCCCAAAACCGGTCCGGTTTATTTGAGAATTTGTATTATATTTTTTTTTGAAGATTTGAATTTTGGAATAGATACTAGACTGTTAGAAGAATGAGAAGAGGGGAAGAGATATTTTGCTATTCGCAATTGTGCATCTTATTCATTACTGAGAGAATATATATAGACATGATAGTTGGGAGCGAGACTACTAATGTGTATGTCTACTGTTAATGCCTCCTTTAAACTCAAGGTGAATCAGGATGATCTAATGGACTGAGTTTGAGTAGATGAAG
The DNA here is from genome assembly GCA_036346405.1 of Phyllostachys edulis. Taxonomy (NCBI): domain Eukaryota; kingdom Viridiplantae; phylum Streptophyta; class Magnoliopsida; order Poales; family Poaceae; genus Phyllostachys; species Phyllostachys edulis. The sequence goes on along the minus strand of JAYEVD010000487.1, from coordinate 14,302 downwards.
ACACTTTTCTCGACTCGAGCCTTAGTGAAGAAATTTGTAACTTGAAGCTCGAGGTACATCTTGGAGGTTGATAGTCATTAGCGATAATGAGATCGTGTGAATGATGCATCAACGCCAATGTGCTTTATCAACTCATGCTTGATCGGATCGATGTAATCTGAATGACACACTTGCATTGTCAAAAAAACAAAGGCGTAGGATTATCACAAAGGACACCAAGGTCATCCAAAATCCATTGAAGCCAAACAATCTTTGAGGTGGTAGTGGCAAGGGCTCGAAGCTCAGCCTCTGCACTAGATCGTTGTACCACAGTTTGCTTGTTGGACTTCTAGACAATGAGCAAAGTATTAAGAGAGAGACAGTATCCAGTGATAGATCGGTGATCAATAGGATCATTCGCCCAAGTGGAGTTAGAGTAAGCGTGGAGCTGGAACTGACTTGAACAAGAATAGAACATACGTCTGGACATAGTCCTCCTGAAGTATCAACACAGAATATGACCATAGTGAACTGAAGTGGGAGCACTAACAAATTGGCTAAGCACATGAACAGCATGAGCAACGTCTAGCCTAGTGACAATGAGGTAAGCAAGGTTCCCAACGAGCCGACGATAGCGGGAAGGATATGTCAGTAGTACACCGTCTGTAAGACGAAGCTACAGGTGGAGCTCCATAGGTGTGGCGGCATTGCAAGTATCACTCATACCAAAGCCAGCAAGCAGATCCTGAACGTAGCGATATTGAGAGATGTAGTAGCCATCACCATCAGAATGAACTTCAATCCCTAGAAAATAACTCAATGGTCCCAAATCTGACATCATAAACTGTGCACTCAATTTCTTCTGGACAAAAGCCACATAGTCCATGTCATCTCTTGTGATCAGCATATCATCTATATATAGCAGAAGCAAAGTACAGCCCTGTTGAGAAGTGTGAATAAACAAGGTAGGATCATGCTCACTTGGAGTGAAACCAGCGGCTCGAATCACAGATTTGAAATGCTCGAACCAAGCACGAGGAGTCTGCTTGAGACCATATAGAGCATATCTAAGACGGCAAATATAGTCTGTAGGAGCCTCAACACCTAGAGGTGGTTGCATATAAACCTCATGTAAATCACTATGAAAAAATGCATTCTTGATATCCATATGAGATATAGTCCATGAGCGTACCGCTGCAATAGTAATGAGTGTACGGACTGTAGTCATATGAGCAACTGGAGTACAAGTCTCATCATAATCTCGACAAGGATCCAAAAGCGATGCAGGAGAAATCATTGGTGAGGTAAAAAACCGGGCGATAACGAATGATTACGGTTTTCAGGGAAAAATCCGGTTGAATTTCACTTGAATTTGCTTAAAAACCAGCCGAGATTCGAAATTTGAAATTTAAACTTGCAAAATCCGGGAAAACCGGCTGGGATTTTGGATCTCGGACCCTGACGAGGTAACCGAGCGATGGCGGTTACCGGTGGTTTTTCAGATCTCGACTATAAGCCTATTGAAAATCTCTTGCAACAAGATGCCAGTTACCGGTTGGTTTTTTTCCCCTGATCTCGACTATAAGCTTATTGAAAATCTCTTGCAACAAGATGAGCCTTGTATCGCTCTAATGAACCATGTGACTTGCTCTTTACTTTGTACACCCACTTGCAAGTTATAGGAAAAACTCCAGACAATAGCGAAATAAGATCCCAAGTGCCTGTAGGCTATAGTCTCTAGTGTTGTAAGCTCCTTGGTCATAGCCAACTGTCACATAGGTATACTGGCTGCCTCCTGATAGGTACTCGGCTCGGATACTGCACCTGCATGAGAAAAACCCCATCTCTCTGGTGCTTGAATAGAAGAACGATTACATAGGGCATACCAAGATGTAATAGAACAATCGTCATTGTATGTGGTACTGGCTGAAGGGTCAAAATGTAGGAGAGGAGGACTGAGGATCAAAAGGTTCAAGAGGAATGGAAGTTTGAGGATCAGAAGGAACTCTCTGTCGACGACTATAGTGAAAGGGAAAAGTGAAAGTATCAGAAACTAGTGGAGTTGGTGGAGGAGACATTAGAAGGTGAAACTGATGGAGAAATTGTATATGGAGAAGGCACGTTTGGTGAAGGAATGGGAGGCAGACACAAACAAGAGGTGGAATCTGTGGAAGAAGAGGGAGTGAGATGTGTAGAAGAATGATAAAAGAAGAGTCGACCCTCATCAAAGATCACATCACGAGATATGCGAATGCAACGTACTGAAGGATTATAACAATGATAGCTCTTATGCTCAGGACTATAACCCAGAAAAACACTCAACCGACTGAGCGCTCATCTTTGTGCGCTCACAAGGTGTTAGAAGGAGATAGCAGATACAACCAAAGACACGAAGATGAGAATAGTGAGCGGGTGCTCTATCTGAGGACCTCATTGGGACACTTGACATGAATCTTGGAAGAGGGGTGACGGTTGATGAGATAGATAGTGAGAGACCGATTCCCAGTGAGGAACAAAGAAGGAAATGAGGAGAATACGGCGGTGTCAATGATGTGGCGGTGTTTGCGCTCGACAACACCATTCTAACTATGAGCAACAGGACACGAGAGGCTGCGAAGAGTACCCACGGAAGAAAGGAACTGACAAAAAGCTGATGAAAGATACTCTCCTCCATAGTCTGAACGGAAAACACGAATGGCAGAAGAGAATTGAGTATGAACCATCTGAGGAAAAGACTGATAGATAGAAATCAACCACGAATGGTGTTTCATGAAGTAGATCCAAGTGTATCGAATGTGATTATCAATAAAGATGATAGTAACTGTGACCGCCCTTCGAAGCAAATGGAGGACCCTAAACATCCGAATGGATCAAATCAAATGGATGATTAGATCTAGAAAAGTTGGAAGGATATTAGAGTTGTATTTGCTCGCCAAGTCTACAACCCTTGCACTGAAAATTGGTGTCAACGGAAACAGGACCAAGAACATCTTTATGAATCATGATAGAGAAGTGTGAGCCACACAAGTGCCCCAGCGATGATGCCATTGAGGAATAGACTTCATAAGCAAGTAGAAGCAGAAGGACAAGGAGTAAATGGACCAACAACAGAGGATAAAAGAATAGGAGCAGTACCAGAAATGGAGGATAAAGGGAGACTCAGACGATCAAGAACATAGAGCCATGCAGAAACCCTCTTACAATGGCCTGTACCGATGTCAACTCCTGTTCGATGATCTTGCACAAAGCAGGAGATATCATCAAACCCAGCAAAGCAGTTCATATCTGTGAGCTGCCCGATAGAGATGAGATTCATGGACAACATAGGGACAAGTGAGACCTGAAACCACGAAATGAGAGGTAGAAAGAATTCCCTGATGAGTGACCGTGCATGGCGTTCCATTGGTTGTCTGAATCTTGATATCTTTTGCAGTAGGACGACATGATGTGAGCTAAGATGCATCAGATGGTCACATAGAAAGAAGCCTCTGAATCCAACATCCATGGAAGTGAAACACGGAGCCACGAGGATGTGATGTTGCGATAAGCCGGTGGATCCACAGAAGATGCCTACAACTGACACAACTAGGCCTGAAGGTTGCTCATTTGAGCCTGAATATGACCAAACTAAGTTGTACAAGACTCCAAAGTATTGGCAAGGACAAAAGAAGCAATAGCAGCATCACCCCAATGTGACGAAACACATGATGGTAACATCTTGATGGACCATAGTCACCACAATGATAGCGAGAACACCGGAAGATCACGGTGAAGCCCTGGCGGCTCCGTCAAATCGATCCACAAAACGAGCCAAGCGGTGCACCCAAGCGAGTAAGCAAAGTCGAGCGAGCATCGATCGAGAAGAGGATCGGGCGGGCTCAATCTAGTTGACTAGAGCGGTAGCTCTCTCCGGTGGAGAAGCGAGCACCAAGCTCTGGGAGGCGAGATCCGTGACGCACCGTGAACCAAAGAGCTGAGCTCATAGCGGCGGTTGCTAGAAGAGAACAAGCGAGCGGTGGCACTCTCTGCAGTGGAGGAAGCGAGCACCAAGCTCGAGGAGGCTAGATTCGGCGGCGACTCGGCCAATGATCGGCTCTAGTAGCTCGAAAGGCACCATATCCTGTGGATATGGATTCGGCGACAACACCTAAGCACCAAGGCGGCTGGCGTGGAGCGACATTCGGTGGAGATGGAGCAAGCAGCGATGTGAAGCTCTAGTGAGAAGTAGAGCACCAAGTGGCGAGTGTTGTGCGGTTGAAACAAAGGACCCAAGACGATAAGCGAGCATTGAATGGCGAGTGATGCACGGTTGAAGCAAAGGACCCGAGCAGCGTGATGGCGGCGTCGATCCGGACGAACCACGGGAGAAGGTGAGAGAAGGAGGCACCATGCCGATGGCGGCTCACCGGTGACGCAGCGAGGATGGCGGTCGGTCGAGAGTTTAGTCCATAACCCTAACCCTAGGCTCGATATCATGTTAGAATAATGAGGTAGGAGATATTTTGCTATTCACAACTGTGCATCTTATTCATTATTGAGAGGATACATAAACATGATAGTTGGGTCTCATGGGCTACATGGGCCACATGTAGGAAGCAAATCGAGTAGGCGGAGGACATCTCTTACCTCGGCAACATCATTGCTTTCTGGGATGTGCTTGATCCGGGAGGCAAAGGCGGCTTGATCGGCGGTAAGCGAAGCATGATATCGACAGGGGATAGCGTCATTGGGTGGTAGTCTGTCGTCGAAAGAAGCGAAGGACAAGCGGAGGCGGGGTGAAGCACAGGCGTCACCTAGAGGGCGCCCGTGGGACGATGTCGTTGGCGAGGACGGAGGATGGCTACAGGGTGGAGGTGCATCGATCTATTGTGGTGCTATCGGTGACGAGAAGAGAGGAGGATGCATAGCGATGGCGAGAGGTGATGGGAGGCGGATGTGAGGTAAGGACCTAAGGGGATCGAGTGGATGGGGATAAGTGGAGGTGGACTGGTGGAGTTCTAGGGTTTTCACATTGGGCCCACTTGTCAATGACACAGTGCAGAATGTCCTGCAAGCGAGCCTGGTGGGGCTCACCCATGCTGCGCGTTTACATGTGGCAAAGAATTGTGTCCGTTTCTATACCGTGGGCAAGAAAGACGCCCATACTGTCTCCATTAGAGTATTTGCCTATGAGTGCGGCAATCGGGCACAATTGCCATCCCTAGCCACATGGGCCAAGAGAGAGACTACTAATATGTACAAGACTCTACTAACCCATTCTAAGCATTTTAATGTAGAAAATGACTTGAATGGAAATTAAAGGTGAATTGAGGTGAAAGACCGGGTTCCCAAAAATCATAGACCTGCTGGTTCGAGTCTCGGCCGGTTACCAGTTTGGAACCCTGATGCCAATGTACCATTGTCACTTGTTAAACATAAATACACACCATGGAAAGAAAATACAGTAACTTGTTTTGCCATCTGCAGTAATAACTTATTTACTATACATACTTAAGTTACATGGTAGTCCTAATTCCTAAACCTAAATTTGATATCGTATTACTGTAAATCCATTTATGTACATGATAGTGTGTAAAATTCTTTTTGGGTATGCATTATTGGCCTAAAGCATGCTAGTATATTTTACTCAATTATGCTGAATGTTTTTCCTCCTTAAACTGGAACTGGATTTCACGACATGGCTTTCTATTACTAATTGAATTGCTGTCCTGACTGTTGTCTTCATGTGAGTATAGATTATACTAGAAGTCTAGAATGGTTCTCTAATTCTTTTCATATATTGACAGGGATGAGGAGCTGCTAAGCCAGGGCCTTTCATTGAATGATGATTTGCAGCGTGTTCTAGCAAAACACGATGCAATTGCTGCAGGCATAGCAGTTCAGTAGAAAAGCCAAAAGCACTCCAGGCCTGCGAGGACAGTTCTCCACCAACAAAGCCAAAGGAACAAAAGAGCCAGATCAAAGGTTGTGTTGTATCAAGCATCCTGTTCTAACCAGCTTATGTTACTATACTGGAAATGATGCTTGAGCGTATTAGGGTTCAGTAACTCTTGAAATAGTATTCAGATGATTAAAATAGTAGAATGCTTCATTAAGCTCTGGCTGACTTTTTTTTATATATACCTTCTGTACCTTTCAGGTCTTCTGAAGCCGCTAGTGACATGACTCCATTCGAGCAATTATCACTTCCTGCTCCTCCATCATCCAGCAGTTCAAAACCTCCTGGAGCTGTTAGCCCTAATATTGACCTTCTTAGTGGAGATGACTATTTCAAACCAGAACCTGTTAATTCCCAAGCCCTTGTTCATGTTGGTAATCCGCCTGCAGCTTCAGCTTCAGGCCACAATACTATAGATCTTGTAGACATGTTTTAGCAAAGCAATGTTAGCAATAACAACCAGAACAATACCATCTCTTCTTCTATATTAAACTCAAATCCTAATCTCTCGGCACAAGGGTATCCTGCTCCAGGCATCCTGTTGCACCACAGCAGACTTCTCCATTTTCTAATGGGTTGTCGTCCAATACATTGACACCTTATGATCAACGTTCTGACCTAAACTCAGCAAATTCATGGAATGGTCAGTTTGCACATGGAATGGTTACACAGCAGGCACCAAATTATGGTACTAGCACTATCTTCTATCATCTCAGCTTCTAATATATTATCTTAGTATTTTTTTGTTTGTTTTATCTATCTGGCCCAAAAGCTACTTGCTATATACTCCATCTTTCCCTAAATAAATGCCATTTTATAATGGGTGCAGTCAAAGTTTTTAACTTTGACCACTAACATACACATAAGTATTTAGATTTGTCACATGGAAATGATATTAGTAGATTTATCATCGAAAATAATTCCATATAACTATATTTTATATTATTTTCACTAACATTATAAAAAGTAATGGTTAAAGTAACTCCCAGTATTGAAGACTGTGTCAATGTCCAAAATGACATCTATTTAGGAGTAGAGGGAGTATTTTTTAGTACTATTTATGTACTAGTTGTTTTTCAGGAGAGTACAGGGTGAAAAGTTGTTTTTGGTTTGTTTGTGAAGTATTATTTTTATAGATCTGCCTTTGTTTACCACGTAGAAGTGGTTGTCCTCAGCTATAGGCACTTTGTGCTTGACAGGTCAAGATGATCAGAGCAGTGACCTCCCACCACCACCCTGGGAAACTCAGCCTGTACAAAGTGATCAATTCCAAGCTGGTCAACCTGGCGGGTTGGCAATGCCATCAGGACAACTTGGAGGCATTCAACCCCAACCTGTTCAAGGTGCTCAGACTGGGCAAGTTGCACCGTCGCAACCAATGCTGACTGCACAACCAGGAGGAATGCAATTTCAACCTGGACTCGGGGCCCAACAACCGCAACCCATACCAAACACGCAGTATGGGGGAATGTATTCTCCAATGCAAGGCCACCAAGTAGCGGGCATGTATCCCCAACAGATGGCAGGAGATTTCTATCAGCAACAGATGTATGGTGGTCAGATGGCCGGTTATGGCTATGGTCAGCAGCCTGGAGGCTACTATGTTCCGAACGCTACGTATGCATATGCCAGTGCAAACGAGCTTTCTCAGAGAATGAATGGGCTCTCGGTGCAAGACAACAGTTTGTATGGCACACCTGCATCCTCCTCCCTTCAGCAACGAAATAGGCCAACCAGACCTGAAGATTCTCTCTTTGGTGATCTTGTTAACATCGCCAAAACAAAGCCTAGCAAAACTGCAGCTAATAAGACTGGTGACTTGTAAAGATGAATGGAATGCTTTTTACGATTTCAGGCCGCGGCCATAGCTTTTGGTCATAGTATATATGTTCTTTTGATTTTTTTCCTGTTGAAAAGTAGTAGGTGAGAGTTATAGATTCTGAAATTCATAGCTAGTCTGGTTCGGTATAATTCTATTTTTGCAAGCAATTATATTTTTTATTTTGTTCAATTCTTGAACCATCAGAAGTTTTCAGTACATATATAACGAGTTTCTGCTATGCATTTCCTTTGGGCCTTGGTTGTTGCATTTGCCGGAGGAGTATTTAAGTTTGTGGAGCAGCTTGTCACCCAGGGTTAGCACCCTAAAATTTTTATTTGTAAAGAATAAACAACCTTATGATAATGGTATCTGCAATCTTGGCTATTGGATCAGTTTTAGAAGATTGTGCGTGCCACAGTGAGGTGGGAAAACAGGGTTACATTAGTTATAGGACTAGCAGATGTCAGCGTTTCTTACTGTTGTTGTACCACGAAGAATATATCAAATAAGAAGAAAATGGGAAATGACACTTTTGATCTCGGGAAATAATAATTTTGATCATTGGGTGGCATCTAGACAACTCAAATTAGGCATTAAAATGCCATCAACATTTTTTTGGGAAAAACATCTGATTTGCACCTTTCACCTTTACACTACGGCACTTTCACCTTTAGTTTTTCTTGCCCAGCCAACTAAAAGACGCAATACATCACACGAATAAATTTTGTAAGCAGCCGATATGTTTTTTAGATAAAGAAACCAATATTTATTATCATGCCAGTAAAACAGTCAGAGGTCATAGGGTCAAACCATTATTCCAAAATGTGACCAACTGTTTTTACTCAAACCCCAAAGAAATGAGTATATCCATTGAAAATAGTGCAAGTTTAGTTACACAGGGTTCGGAAAACCACCGAGAACCGGCCGGTAAACCGAAACCAGCCTACTTGAGGTTTTCCTAAACCCTGGGCTGGTTCTGGCCCTAAACCACCCATTTGAGCTCAATTAATTTGATTTTGAACATTTTCAAATTCAAAATGCACCTAACATGTGTCACTTCTATGCCCGTGGACAAAAACATATAGCAACCTTGATCACCTTAGTATCTGTGTCCTTTGCTCGAGTCTCGGTAGGGACGGCAAGGGGTAATGGGACTATTCCCTACCAGAATGCCCTTCCATCCCCAATCCCTATTTAGCTAGCGGGATGACTCCTTGTTACACCTTATATCCGTCTCACCGCCGAGTCTTAAGTAGGGACGGACAATAGGCCAATGGGGCTATTCCCAGTGGGAATGCCTCCCACCTCCACTCCTATTTAGCCATCGAGGGTGACTTTACTCTGTCCCCATCCCACGTAGATTTAGCGAGGAGCGAGGCCCCAATAATAACCTAAATTCGAATGAAATTAAGGTAATTTTATAAATTTATCATATGTTTATGTTGAAATAAGCAAATTTATTAATACTCGAGAGGGTCCAATAATACTAAATGAGTTGCATACTATAGATTATATAAAACTATATTAGCCTGGAGAGAAAATACCATTTTTAGACACACAATGTATCAATAGACGCATATGATGGGGAACAGTGAAATATCTATTTTTAGACACATAGATGTATCAATATAAGCATATAACGAGGAATATGGATGAGAGAAGCGTTCTCGTCCCCATCCCCGTATAAGGTGGCGGGAACAAAATTTCCTACCTATCCCTAACAGAAGAATTTCTCACAAAATTTCCCTACCTATCCCCTAACAGAAGAATTTCTCACGAGTTACCAGGAGCAGGGGTCATTGCCATCCCTAGTCTCAAGAGAGCTTGAGTTCATTTGTCATCATATGCACGAGCTAAGTGAAGAAATTCATAATGCAACAGCACATAAAAAGGAGCATACTAAAGCGAGCTCCCATTTATTATTGCCTACTAACATCAGTTGTGACCTCCAAATCATAAGCATCATTTTTTTTCATATCATGCTTTCAGACGGTGACTAAGCTGCAGTACGTCAAAAGAAAGTGAAGCCCACTCGTGCTTAACTTGGCCAAGCAAGGTCATTAGGTCCGTAAGTGGAGTCGACAAGAGAGCGACTTGCCGACTAGTCAGTCCACTAGTCGTTGACTACTTGTCCACTTGCCAGTATACCATCCTTGGACGAAAGCAAATTAAACAGAGCATGAAAAAACAAGACTTGAATAAATTTAGAGCATGTTACCTCATCTTCTACAACAGAACAGAGCAGCTGCTACCACATCATCTGCCACTCTGCTACTACTGCCACTGATATTCTGCTACTGCTACTTGCTGGTTGCTGCTACTATACTACTACTAGTACTTGCTTCTACAACTAGTCTAGTAGTACTACATTAGTATTTAGTACATTACTACTTGCTGGCCGCAGCTACTACTACTAGATCTACGAGAGGTTGAGAGCATTAGAGCAAAACAGAGCAAATCATCATTCAGCAAAACAGGGCAGCAAATCAGGGAGAAGGGAGCTCAGGAGAAAAAAGATCTGAGGGAAAGGGATGGAGGAGACGAATCTGGAGGCCAAGACGATGCTTGCCGACAACGGCTGAGCCAGGGCAGCAACGACGGGTGCTACTAGACGACCGGAAGGGAGGAACCAACAGGGTGAAGGCAAGAACCAGCAGCGGCTGCTTGCTAGTTGCTAGGGTTTGGGTGCCAACCCTTTATCCTCTTCAGTTTTCAACCAGACGTTGGGCCACCCCAAATCACGCGCTAAGTCACGTTCTAAGTGTGCCAAATCGTGCGGCCTCTCCCGTGCTCGCCCACAAGTCGCCCGACTTGTCTCTCCAAGTCGATGACTAGTTGATCCAAGTCGACCGGTCGATAGCAAGTCACTCCAGTCGAGCGCCGCCGGCCGACTAGACAAATGTCGACTAGTCGACGGCTTAATAACACTGGTCAAGGATTCTATCTTCAGTATTTGATCAAGCAGTTGACAGAACTATGTCAATCAAAATGCACGTATCTAAAATTAGCGTTGGCAACCATAAACCATGCGATGGGCATGTAAAACTGGAGAGAGCAGCAACCAAAAGACTGCTTTTTTACGCAAAAAAAAAGAACATGTCTTTTAATGGTTAATCAGTTTACAGCTTCTTCTAAGCTCGTTTGCAGTTTGTGACAGAAAAACATCAAGACTTTTGAAAAGCTTCTGAACTTAGTGCAGAGTTACAATCCGTATGGCAAAAACATGATGTCATAAAGGCATAGAGTTTCCTGCAAAACAAAATAAGGCAACTTTGTATCAGAATATACTGGTGTAACTGTATCTTGAAAATATACCGATTCAACTGTATGTATGGTGCATACTGAAGCAAAGACCTTTAAAAACCAGGAGAAAAACGGTGTTTAGTGACAAGACATGGAATATACAAGATCCAAGTGCCCAATAACATCTTAACTTCACAGAACAATATGATTGTAAGAGAACTAAAACATAGTGTATGGAGAAGCATAGATGTACTTGTGAATGGAGAAAATTCACAGAACACTGAAGTAGAACATGGACTTAGGCACTCCTGCCAAGTTGAATACAACTACACATCAGATATGTAGTTCAGTAATTATGTAGTATGTACAGCCAAGAAATAGGAAATCATGTTTTCATACCTTAGACCAGCACAATGGTTATGTAAATACACAAATTCAAAACCTGAGTGGAGGGAGGGAGGGTGGCCAGGAGGGAGGGAGAGAGGGGAGTTCTAGCAAATTTTAGGGCTATACAAAAAAGCACATGGAGGCAAATCAGAACTTTATGGGAAAGTACACAAGACATATAAGAAATTTAACAGCCCAAATACCCTTTTGATTTTATTTGACACAAATACAAAACAAAGATGCTACACTAAGTGTACATTAGTTGAAAATCAAGAGATGTGAATGACTACTCTAAAAAACAGGTACAAATGACTGAATGTTAATCTCCAGCCCTAGGGCACCGAGAGATCCTCCAGACCTCTGAAAAGTCCACCAGACCTCCCAGAGGTCAAGAGGACCTCTGCAGCCCACCTAAGACCTCCCAGAGGTCCAGAAGACCTCCCGGAAGTCCGGAGAACATGACCCGAGAGAGGGTCTTTGAACCGAGGAGCACCCACGACTGCCATAGCCCCACGTGGAAATAAATAAGGAGGTCCGAGGCGCACCAAGACCTCCCACGACCCTCCAGAGGAGGTCGTGGAGGCCTAGGTCCACTTGTAACCCCACATGTTTTTCCCAACGTGAGATCATGGAGGACCGAGCTCGCCCAAGGTCCTCTGTGAAACCCGAGCTAGTCCCAAGGATCATGGCTAGCCCTTCACAAAGAAAAATACACAAAGTGGTGATATCCGAACAATCTTTTATTTATACCACATGTTAACAAAGTTGGTTACAAGGTGGCCTTAGGCCAAACATAAATACATAAAAGCAAAAGAGAGCAAAAGGAAGCACGAGAGTCCATCAACACGCCACAGCAAATGACCGAGAGCACAACCTAGTCGCTTCGATCTTCATCAACGCCAATATCTTCTCTGGCAAAATTTGTAATGAGCAAGAGTGAGCACTACCACTGTGCTCGCAAGTTACACCCGTGGGTTAACAATATGACATGCATAAATGGATAATCAAAGGATGGCATAATAGGGTGATCTTGCACAAAGCCCATTTTCTTTCAAATACCATTACTAAGTTCCAAAGCAGGTCTTTCAATAGATAAAATTCATTTTACCAAAGCAATTTTTCGCTTGGATAGCATTCATCATTATTTGGTGAAGGATACCTCCGACATTAGGCTCCTCCCAAACCCATGGGACGGCGCCCCAAAACAGATTTGAAAATCATTTTAAAATTCCCAAAGTCAACAACTAACTTCAAGTGGCCTTTGCCAAGACGCCCTTGACCGTGGACACGGCTATTCAATAGATTTAACTCTGCAGAGGTTGTGCACTTTACCCACACGACATGAGTACTCTAGTTTGTCCCATTCGCCAATACCACCTCTCACTTCCAAAGGTAAGAGATCTAGAGCTCATGACAAGGCCTTTACAATGCATTGCTCCACCACAGCCTTTCCTTGCTAAGGTTTCACCCCCTATGGATAGCCATCCGTGAAGCCCCTCTTGCACCAAGGGAACAATGGGTCATCAAAGACCTCTAGCCAACAAGACCTCCCACACCACCAATGGAGCAAAGATGTAGTGGAGTTTTGCAAATTATTCACCAGTCCCACACCCCATTCTCGAGACATGTGGTTGCACGATTGTGGCATAGCCCATTATAGGCATGGCATTGGTCGCCAAAGACCGGTCCTCAAATGACTAGGGCGACTTCCACAAACCCAAGGGCATCGATTCACCATAAGGCACGATCCTGCATCAACTTGCACCAACCAAGTCAACCAATTCGCCCTACCAAAAAATCTATTTTCATAACTTTGCTTCCCAAAGAATACTTTCATACCTCCATGACAACCCAATGCCATGGTGAAAACATTTAAAACATTATTTGGTTATGTTGGTAAAGATTTCCCCAAATCAACAGCTTTTGGTCTAAGCATAACCGAGCATATGTTTTTCAAATGGTCTTGACTCATACTCTCAGATAGCCAAGTTTGACCTAAAGGTGACAATGTGTTCTCGCCAAACCAACAGAGGTCATACAAAGGAAGTGGGTATAACTATAACGTTAAAACCGGTATTGAACTAACTTGATAAAAATAAGCATGCAAGACACATTAAAACAGTAACATAATTAGTTTAAATTATCGGGTGCAATATGATCAAGAGTGTAACTTGCCTTGCTCACTACTTAGAGATTCTTCTTCTTCGAAACTTTGGATTCCCTAATCTTCACAATCTACATATATATAGAAGGCAAATTCAAAGAAGATTCAAACAGAGATCCAATAAAGATCCAAATAAAGAACCAGAGAACTCCAAAGAAATCTCAAAACCCAATTAATGAAGAGCATTGTATTTAGATTAGGTTCTTTTGGAGAAGGTCTAGCTTACCAAAGGAAAAAGGGTCTTTGGAAAAAGGTCCCAAAGGTGTGACCTAGGCAAAGGCGAGAGAAGTCCCGAGGCCAAAATGCTTGCAAGGTCCGAGAGAAGGTCCTCACACGAGCACCACAGATTCCAAAGAAACCCACCAGAGAAGGTCCTGTGAAAAACATGGCCACTCGGTAGTGGTAAACACAAAGGTGGAGGAGATCATCAAAGAACTTACCAAGGATAAGCAAGAATGGGTGAAAGGGAAGGTCGGAGAGCCAAGCTTTTCCTGAAGGCCAACGCCATCGTCCAGAGCCAAGAGGATACATGAGAAGAAAGTGAAATGGCAAGGCTCCCGAATCGCTTATAGTCAACACTGGGTGATAAAACTAGATACATACGTGCGGGGATAAGCATAGAAGTAAGTCAAAAGTTAATGAATGTCGTAGGTGTGTCACTACCACCCAGGTGAAAGGTACAATAAAAGGACACGATGTTGCTTGGGAAGGAACAAAGAAAATGTCGTAGTGCGGTTAAGTAACCCAATTCAGTAAAACACCACGATAT